>QMIH01001632.1:106837-123188 GCA_003987875.1 Clarias batrachus | reverse complement strand
ATGTTCCCATAGCGTTTTCACGCAGCATTGAGTGTAGCTTTTGAAAGGGAACTAGTCATAGCCAACCTCCCAGTCACTCCGTACACCCTATGAGCTGTTCACATCACATCTTATCTTCTCCATTCTTTATATTTGGTGACCTTTCATTCGTCTCTGTACCTCCTCAAAATGAAAAATCATTACACAGTGTGCTATATTGCTCACTGAGAAGAAATCTTTTAATTCTGAAAATGTAACAGTCTTCAAAGAAACTTGAAAACTACAGTACAGTATGTGCCAAAATATACAATGAGCAATATTACCTTGTTGTTATCTGTGAGTTTATTTAAACTTATATACACACTTACAGTAGCATGCTGATATATCACGGTGTGTGTAAGTGTTTGAAATGTATGTGTGTTCACCCCCTCGCAGTCGACAGTGTTAATATCGTTCCTACAGATTATCAAACATATGCCAGAACAAAGGTTGCTGCAGACTCCTGCCACCTTTTTCAACAAAAACTGTGCAACACAACTTCCTTTTCACTAGTGCTTCTCAATGCAAATGTCGACAAATGCAAATGTGCATTCAAGATGCGCGAGTTTCAGTACTGTATATTTTGACGCATACTGTATTAAAAAAAATAATAAATAAATGTTAAATTGCTAATTAAAAATCTTTGGTGACAGATAAACAGATCCCACATTTACACACATCTGTTTGCGTGGGATGTGTTTGAGTCCATGGCGCTCTAACAGAAACTCTTTAATGCATAAATATGTGAAGGAATGTAGTGCAGCCATGGCAAAAAGAGGTAAAGTTGATGACGGAAAGAAAATGAAAAAATGAAACATAACATGGCCACTTTGAATTACCCTACCAACAAAATTACTTTCTGAGAACAAATAAACTAAAACAATGTTTAGTATGAAAGGTGTATAAGAGAGCCAATCCATTCTTTAGCTAGAGTTCAACAGCCCAAAAACATGCAAATGAGTAGTCATTTCAAATAACCAATCATTAATAGTAATGAATTGGAGAAGTTACTAAAACATTGCTAGATGGGAAACAAAATGACCAAAAAAAAAAAAAAAGCTACGGTACCTATCCTGTGTGATTGTAATGCTGCTTTTTTCCTAGAAAGATTCCTACAGTATGCTATGTTTTATATTATGGCTAGCCCTACGATTTTAGGATACAATTTTTTTTTTTTTTTTCGAATTATGTTTAAAATGAAACAGCTGTGAAATTTATTGGATAGGTATCAAACCCCTTCTGATCTCGACCTCTTATGGACGTGTCTGACACATCATGGTGCATTACTTTTGGCTGGAGTTTTCGTCACATGGAGGCCCCTAGCTTCTGCTGAGGAAGGCCCTGTGTGGTCTGCTTGGGGATGCGTGTGGTGACTGAGGATTTTGAAGATGGCCTTGGACTGGGCTGATGCAGGCAGTTTTTCTGTGATGGATTGCGACTGCAGTCAGTCAATAGTTGTGGAACTGAAACTGCCACGAACACGTTTTTTTTTTTTTTTTACCCGAGTCTCCATCAGCGAAAGCAGACTTTATATTAACTTAAACACCTTTCCTGTTATATAATTGAACTTTCAACCTTATAGCACACAGATATAGCAGGGATTGATTTATGGTCTTACTATCTGCTATCACCCAAATGAGGATTCCTCCTGGTTCCTTCCTCTTGTCATCTCAGGGAGTTTTTCTTGCTCCTGATACCACTGGCTTGGTCATCAAGGACAAACTGATAATTATAATGAATACGTTTCTCCCTGACATTTCTCTAATTTCTATTCATATTTCTTTTTCTGTAAAGCGATGTTTTCAACAATGCCTACTTACAGTATGAAAGTGCAATACAGATACTGTACATTTGAATTGAATTGCGTATTATTTTATTATAAGGAGTAAAAATGATGGTTTGGCATTAAAAAGCAAATGTTGTCACTTATCAGTTGAATGGCAAATTAAATGTTAAATGTTAAAGTATTTTTATTTATGACAGACAGGTATGGGTAAACTATTACATATTTTGGGAGAAAAACCTCCAAGAATATTTTTCACATTTTTATTCCTTATGGAAAGTGCAAATATACCACAAGTAATCATTTCTTTTTCTAAGAATTTTTCCAAACATTTCTTTTCTCTAAGAATGGGTTGCATAAATGACTCAGGTTATGAGAATGACTAGATTTTTCTCTTTATTTAATTTTAATAATGATTTTCAGTCTAGTTTACAGACAGAATGCATATCTCTGCACTGCTTTACCATATGCCTCTCCAATAGCGGTCATATTCTTGGCTGGAGTCAGTAGCGTCACACTCTGCAATCACACTCTCAAGACTGTCAACTTCAGAACTGGGCAACAGCACATGAAGAACTTTATTTTCTTGCCAGAATATTTTGATTGAAATAGCAGAGATGTGACACATCATGCCAAAAAAAAAAGCTTCAGAGAGTCTTCTGAAAGATGACCATTTTGGCATATCAGGTTTTTAAAATTCAAAATATTGCCCATCACACCCAGATTAACCATATGTATCGTTAACACTGCAAAGCCTGAGTGCAGTATGCTTGATTGAATGTACTGATAAACCTGGATTAATATACTAGAGCCATAAAGATACAGAGGGTGAAAACTGGAAACAAATGCATTAAATATATAAGGATAAGTACAATGTGAAACATGGCAAAAAGTTTGTAGATACCTGACCATCACCTACTGTAGGTGTGGCTGTGAGGATTTTCCCATCCAGCCCCAAAAGCGTTAGAGAGTTCAGGCACGGATGTCAGGTGAGGAGGCCTGGTGTATAGTTGATATTTCCCAAAGGTTTTCAATGGAGATGAGGTTAGGGCTCAGTGTAGCCCAGTGTAGTTTAGAAGAAATGCTGCATCATGCAAAGGCATCTTATGTAATCATGTGCTTCAGGTTCATGGTAACAATTTAAGGAAGGCCCACATATGTGTCTGATGGTCATGTATCCATGGAACATTTGGCCACCTACTCAATTCAATTCAAATTAATTAAAAAAAAATTTTTTAGTGCTTTTAACAATGTTGTTTGTTGCAAAGCAGCTTTAAAGAATTAAAAAGTTATGTAAATAAATTAGAACATGTACAGAGAAAAATTATAGAAACTGCTAGAAGATTCAGACTCCTTGGAGAGCCCATGCCCATTTGGGTGGTATTAGTTCATAAATCAGTTATCTGTAAACTATACGTTTGAAAGTTCAATATCACACAAAAGTTAATATGGTGTGCACTTTTGGATTTTTTTTGGAGACTTGGGTAAAAAACTGATCATGGGAATTTCGGTCCTAAGCTATTGAGTGACAAGCCAGAGAAACTGCCTGCATCAGCTGAGTCCAAGACCATCTTCATGGTCATCAAGTGGACACACATTCCCATCACACTCGTTCAACACAGAGTTGGTAACAGTGGAACCATTCTATCTAGATTAAAAATAAAAATCACACTAGCAATAAGATACAGCTAACATGAAAAAAGAAACACAGCTCAGAACAATGATGACATACATTAAAAATTTAGTTTTGGTGACATAGAAGTCAGTTGGACTCCCCTTACAGTATGTGTAAAATATTAATTAGGATTATATTAAAGGTGTACTTCTGTTATCATTTAAAATGGCATCCTGACAATTTGAAGCAATGAATCTGTACATAAATGAATGCTCTCTGACATCAATAAACTGAAGCAAATTCTGGGCCAACATTTCTTAAAATGTACAATTGTTATTTACTGTAGGCCCAGATAAATAAACACATAGACTACATAGTGTTTAATGAGAAATGAAATAAATGAAACTATCGTTACTCATCCTATATTTTTAACCACTAATGATAATTAACAGCTTAGATGTTTTATTCTGAGCTAAATGAAAGTTTTGTATGGAGAACTCTCTCATGCATACATGCTGAGGTTTAAAGCAAGTCTAATCTACTTAAGCAGCTAATACAGTTTTTGCGGCTAAATGAAGTGAGCACCAAGCATGTTATTATTATTTCGTTAATGCAAAAATCCACATTTATAAGATAATAAACACCATTTAGTGTAGACAAAAAAAAAAAAAAAGCCATACAGTAGAAAGAGAAGTGGAAATGCCACCAGAGATGACAAGTAAGATGTACTTCATTACTGTACTTTTTACTTGGTTCTGTAATTTACTTGAGTATGTTTCTGTATGGGATTTTTACTTTTACTCACTAAATGTTTTGGATAAAAAAAACCCTTTTACTCCCTACATTTAATATAGAGACTCGTTACTTTTTCGGTGATGATCACACAAAATTTTCTAATCTTAACATAAGTGTTCCCGCTGTCACTTACACTATTTCATGACCTAAGCAAAACCCTGTGATGAGGACAGAAGAAAAACAATTCCATCAATCCTAGTTTGACTGGCAGCTCATTATAAAAGTGATGATTGGTTAGCGAACCAAAGTGATTGACAGTTACCTGGGCAACGATGGCTTCTTATTTATGCATCTCAAACAACTTTACTTAATAAAGTAGGTTTAGATTCATCTAGCTAAATAATTAACATAATATGCAAAGGAGTTTTTTTTTTTAACAAGCTATAGAGTTTACCACATCCTTTAAACTTATTGTATTCCGTATGTTTGCAGTATGCCACTTCTTAAGCCCTTAGCCCACAGATGAGCATAGGCCATCGACGACTCTCCGCCAGCAGTATGCCACTAGCTAGTACCAAATTTATGAATACATTCATGTAACAATTTATTACAGTTCTCTAGATTTTTTTTATTTCAATGCATATTGGCAGCCACTACAGCACTGACTATTAGAAGCTGAAACGTTTATTTTTATTTTTTTTAACGAAGTTAATCAACGATTTTGGCAGCATAGTGGCTTAGTGGTTAGAACTGTCATCTAGCACCTCCAGGGTCTGGGTTCAATTCCTGACTCTGGTCTGTGTGCATGGAATTTGCATGTTCTCTCCATACTCTGGGGAGCACTCCGGGTACTCTTACCTCCCACAGTCCATGTCCAGACATGCCGATTAGGCTAATTGGTGTTTCCAAATTTCTCATAGTGTGTGTGTGTGTGTGTGTGTGTGTGTGTGTGTGTGTGTGTGTGTGTGTATTTAAGATTTATTTTTAAAATCTTAAAAGCCGCAGCTCCCCTGAAACAAAACCATTAGCATGAGAGAGCGGCTACTTGCACTATTGTAAGGTGTCTCCATCATTTTTCCATAAAACTCACTAGTGCACAAAGATATTCAACATTCTAGCTGTTATATACTTAAAAAAAAAAAAAAAAAAAAAACCATATGCAGTGCTCAGCCATATCTAAACCTGTCAAATAATTTATATAAATTGTGTTAAAAAAAAAAAAAAAATTTTCTCACTTGGAATGTGTACAAGGTTTTATGGACTTGTAAAGCATCTATTTTATTTATTTATTTATTCATGTATTTATTTATTTATTAATTAATTACTAATTTACACTTTCATTTTGGTTTAACAAAAAGACATATTTCAGATTTATACAGAAAAAAAATCTCCACTTGCACATATTATCAACAGCATCAACTTCAATTGTGTTTAAAATACTTACAATTCCTGATTAATACTAAATCAGAGAGATAGATATCCTTAATTAATACGAGTGAAAAAAAATTAAGTAGTACTTCATTCGTTCAGAGGAACCTGTAGTGGAGTTAATTTTTTGGCACATACTCGGACTTTTGAGTATTAAGAGTACTCTGCCACCAAAGGTTGTTGTAAACTTCACATTGCTACACAGAGTCATTAAAAATTCTTCATCTCATGGTCTCACGAATGCCTATTTAAACGACTGGTTAATATGATTATCCCAGCATTCATTAACATAATTATGGATGGCACTGAACTCCTAAACTGGAGAAGAAGAAAAAACATGTTTGCTGTCACAAGTAATGTCATTAAGAAGACTAAATGGCTAAAATACTAATTATTGTAAATCATGTTTTCAATGTATAGCACACATGATCCATGAGTAGATATCATGTGGACATTGAAAACAATTATTGTAAATTATGTTTCCAAACTACCATTTTGTGTAGTTCTGTTATGTGAACAAGAAGTGACAATGTAAGTGCAGTTAAAGAAGGATTACTATTAACTAAACACAAGTGATCAAAGGTATTCTAAAATCAGCATCATTAGCCACAAGCAAAGGTCAAGCGATCTACAAAAGGCATAAAATGGGCTACGCAGAGATCAAAATCTAAACTAACAAAATCAAGTCACTCATTTAAAGTCAATCACTTAGATAAGGCTTCATAACTTCTGGATTAGATCCCAGGAGCATATACAGTATTTCACAGCTGGTGTCTCTTATAAGGTTCCTTTTATACTCATAGAAGGTATGTAGCAATCACTTTTCCAGTCATCTTGAACGTATCCATTGGGATTTGTAGTCCTTAGCCGCCATGTTTGTGTGCATATGCTCTGACAAGATCGGCATAGCTCTGACAAGTTTGAGTAGCTTTAGAACACACTGATACATCACTATATGGTTTCTGAAAATCTTCATATTATATTAGGAAAAAAACACACATCTATGGTAAAAATATAAGGAAATAATCAGGAAAGGGCAGCAGAAGAAACTGGCACATTTTAGGGTTTTATTTTGCTTTTACCTCAAAAGTCAGAATACAATGTGTTCATTATGTTTCCATTTATTTCAACTTTTAAAGTTTAATATGACATTTAAGACATTTTTGCACAGCTCAGGGGTGATCTAACAAAAATAACTCCAACCAACTTTTTAAACTTAAAAAAAAAAAAAAAACATTCACCTCCCCTGACAGGATGTACAGTTGGTACATTTTTATCATGTCTCTCTGTCCTCTACTCAGAGAAGTGCAGATGCAATGATAAAATCTACATTATGCATAAAATAAATGTGTAAATCATAGGCATTTCTATTCTCACACTCCTCATTATCTCTCACCATTTCCCATTCTCATTTGCACTGACTTTAGCTCTCTCTCAGTCCAGAAATAAACATATGTTGTGTGATTTTCAGCAATATTAACCATGGCAGCTTTTGCAAATACATCAGTAACTGGCTATAGATTAAAGTTTCAGTAACCATGCATTAATCATTAATTAATAGAGCTCATTATAGAGGATTCTATAATGAGCCACCCTAATGTTTCTATCAAATGTTCGCTTTAAACAGTATTTTTAACTGCAGTTGAATATTAACTTTTTCTTTTGGTGTTCCTGTCTACTGTTTGTACATACATAGGATGTACAGTATAGACCAAAAGTTTGGACACACCATCTCATTCAAAGAGTTTTCTTTATTGTGTTCTTTATTGAGTTCTTTAGCCCAAACGCGTCTCTTCTGCTTGTTGCCTGTCCTTAGCAGTGGTATTCCTAGCAGATATTCTACCATGAAGGCCTGATTCACACAGTCTCTTCTTAACAGTTGTTCTAGAGATGTGTCTGCTGCTAGAACTCTGTGTGGCATTGACCTGCTCTCTGATCTGAGCTGCTGTTAACCTGCGATTTCTGAGGCTGGTGACTCGGATGAACTTATCCTCTGCAGCAGAGGTGACGCTTGGTCTTCCTTTCCTGGGGTGGTCCGCATGTGAGCCAATTTCTTTGTAGCGCTTGATGGTTCTTGTGACTGCACAAGTTTTCCCAATTTTTTGGACTGACTGACCTCCATTTCTTAAAGTAATGATGACCACTCGTTATTCTTTACTTGGCTGCTTTTTTCTTGCCATAATACAAATTCAAACTCTTTGAATGAGAAGGTGTGTCCAAAATTTTGGACTGTACTGTATTTACAAAAATCCATTATCATAATGAGCCCAAATTCAAAATCTGTTCAAATTGATCAACCGATGATGCCATCTCACACCTTTCACATTTACAGTAATTACCCTTACGTGTGAAGTTATGTTAAAATGTTGTTTGTTAACTACAGTTCAGTTTTTAGTACTATAATTTCCTCCACACTCACAAAAAAGCTGGAGAACATGGGACTCACCTCTGTGTCAGTGGCTCTTCAACTTCCTGTCTGACAGACCGCAGTCAGTACGGATGGGCAGACATGTATTAGCCTCCCTCTCCTGCAGCACTGGATCCCCCAGGTTTGTATCCTGAGATCCCTGCTGTTCTCACTGCACACATATGCCTGCGTGACCACTAGCAACTCAACCACATTCAAGTTTGCTGATGACACCATAGTGGCCTGAGCTCTGATAACAGTGGAGGAGATTAATAACCTGGATAACTGGTGTCAGAGGAGCAACCTTCTCCATCAGCAAGACAAAGGAGTTGATATTGGATTTCAGCAGGGGAGGATCTACCAGGTCCTAGTCATCAAGAAGACCCCCTGTGGAGAGAGTGGACAGCTTCCGGTACCTTTGTGTTCACATCATGCAGGATGAATCGTGGTCCTGTCACATCAACACTACATTGAAAAAGGCCCGGTAGCATCTTTACCACCTCAGACGCCTAAAATACTTCCATTCAAGGTGCTTTGGAACTATTTGGTAGAGAGCATGCTGTCGGGGAACATCACAATGTAGGACAGAAAGTTCAGTTTTTAATACTATAATTGGTGCGACCAGCTGAACACATCACCAGTGAGCTCCCTGACCAGCATACAATCTACAGCAAGTGGTGTGGGACCAGGACAAAGAAGATTGGAAACAGCTTCCGTGCCTTGAAGGCCAACACAGAGAGATGAAGGATGAGCTTCTTCCAGCAGGCTATTCAGACCCTCAACCAGAACACCAAAAAGAACTAAACTGATGTGCTTGCTTTTGTTTCTCACACACAATGAACACACACCCTATATTCCCTCAATACATCTCATCATAATGTAGCACTTTACTAGCTACATTGCACATTTGGATGCTCATATGTTGCACATTTCTTGTTTGCACACTGATTATTTTTTTACATAAAATGAGGACTAATTTGCACTTTGGAATATGAACAATTACACTACAGCTGACGTACGGATAATTTAATCTCATGCATGTTTTCATCACACTGCTGCTGCCATACCCACACAAAATATTTTGTCTACTTGAATATTTTTGCACATTTTGCATACTTGTATAATTGAAATGTTTATACCTCTCAGGTTACAATTACTGTACACATTGCACATTCAGTTAAAACCGGCATAATTTATCATGTTTATGTAGTTTTATTTTAATTCTGTTTTATTATGTAACATTGTAAATTTGTATATTGCGACCTTGATTTAATTTAATTTGTATAAAGTTTATTTACTTTTTTAGTTGATTTTTTTTTACTCTTTAGTTTTGTTTAATTCTTTTAGTTTTAATCTTCATCTTCAAATCTTTAGTTTAATAGTATTCTCTAGTGCAATTTTATTTATTTATTCATTCATTCATTCATTCATTCATTTATTTAATTCATAGTGGAATCTTTCTATTCTATTTTATTCTATCTTTCCATTTTAGCTCACATACAATATATTATCATATAATATAATTATAGTATAAGCATTTCATGCCATATTATATTGTGTATGGGTGTGTATGTGACAAATAAAATGTACATTTTGAATTTGAAAAGGAAAAAGGAAAGTGTTAAAAAGAAAAACATCCACCTAAAAAATTATGTGTCAAATATACTTAAGAAACATTGTTAGTAATTTTTGTTGTTTCTAGGTTTCTTTACACGTTTGCTTCTTTGGTCTTCAAAGGACAGTTTATAGTACTACAATTGTTCTTTTTTTTCTTTTGAAAAACAAGTATTGGTGTCATTATCTTGGTATTCTTTGGCATTAGAGCTAAATTAAAAATCAGTGGAATTATCCATTATCATTTGCATCAGCTCTGACATGCTGAAACTTTATACTAAAGGAGCAAAAAACACTAAGCTGCAGTGTATCAGATCATTTAAGATGATTTCCAACCAAAAAGGGATTCCTTTTACCTAGAGTAAAGAAATAAATGGGAATGTTGGGAAGGTGCCAACCCTGAGTTGGAGTAGTATAATAGTATGACTGTTTTTTATGTGCCAAAATATACCAAATTATATAATCACTATTTTAAGCTTAACTATCTTAGACCAAGCTGGAAAGGTGATGGATGTCATCAGTGCTTTACCATTCTTATAAAGGGAGCGAAACAGAGCTCACAACAGCTCACAGGTGTGCCAAATAATCACAATCAACCTTCTTCCCAAAACATCTCACAGAGCAATACCACATCACAGCCCATCATACTACTGATAAGGTACGTTCCAATCAGCCTGAAGTGTTCAGCCATATTAAGTGTGATTCCAAACCTCAGGGAGTGAAAATGTGCAGTTCAAAGGGAACTGTGAACGGTGTAGGGAACGAGTGAACACCAGGCGTTCGCTTCACCGGAAAAGGAAATGAAAAATGCTCCATCAATCATTGCATCTCGAATGGAGCTCGGCGAAGGATTTATATATTTATTATCATTATTATCGAGGACATACTGTATGAAACACACAAAAATGTACATTTTAACTTAATTAAGAAATCCTTAGGGCTATATAGGCTAGTAACCTTTAACCGATTTAAATTATTAATCAATAATTTATTTACAAGTTTACACATTTCAGTAGTATGTTTTATAATGGTATCAGTTTTTGTGTTAATAAATATTCAATCTTTCTTTCTTGTCTGTAGTGTAACATTTCCACAGCAGCAGCGTCAGGAATCTGAGGTACTTATGTTACCATGGTAACGCACGGAGGAAGTGACGTCTGCGCTGGTGACTTTGCAGGGTGTTCCGAATGGTGGAGTTTTGTCAAGGGAAGTTCCCTTCACCGACATTCCCTTTGTGAAGGATTAAAAGCTTCAAATATAACACAGTAGGAAATTCTGGTTTATAGTTCGGCAAGTTCTGAGGGTTGTTATCCTCCTGATCAGTATTGATCCCTCAGCCATTTCTTTAGCATACTGTATATAATTATTTCTTAACTGATTTTAACGTATCAGCAAGTGTTTTTTGTAGATATTTCTTAGATAATATGGTCTCTTTACTTTCCATAGTGTAACTTGCATGCACAAAGTTTTTTTTTTTTCTGTAATTTAAATCAAAAAGTAAAACCTTTATGCTGACTTTATAGTTATCATCGCTGTAAAAGCTGTCTGTTCACAGATTGCTGTATTGAAGCATGTTCATGGAAGGTTCACTGGAAGGGTAGAGTGTCGTAGAAACACAGGGATAATCCACAGCCAGAGGAAAATTGTAAAGCGACGCTGATTCAAGAGCTTGGGAGAGCTTCACAAGGACTGGATTAAAGCAACAAGAAGATTCCATGTGAGGGAAGGGAGCAACATATTACATAATACAGCATTTTCCAAACAAAAACCATAATGAATTTTATCTGGTTTTAACTGCAAAACAGAACAGGTATGGAAGTCCCTAGATAATTTCCCTAGAAGATCTCCAAAATGCTCAGAAAAACACAAAAGCTTATGGTTGTTATGCCGTAGTATTAATACTGTTTAATGCTTTAAAAAGTATACAAATATGTAATATAATCATTTTCCTATTTAAGAGGGCATTGTTGTTTTGCAAGGCGGCACGGTGGTGTAGTGGTTAGCACTGTCGCCTTGCACCGAGAGGGTCCAGGCTCGATTCTCGTCTCTGTGTGCATGGAGTTTGCATGTTCTCCCCGTGCTTGGTGGGTTTCCTCCGGGTACTCCGGTTTCCTCCCACAGTCCAAAGACATGTAGGTTAGGCTAATTGGCGTTCCCAAATTGCCCATAGTGTAAGAATGAGTGAGTCTATGTGTGTGTGTGTGTGTGTGTCTGTGCCCTGCGATGGATTGGCACCCTGTCCAGGGTGTACTCTGCCATGTGCCCCAAGTCTCCTGGGATAGGCTCCAGGCCCCCGTGACCCTGAATTAAGCGGTATAGATGATGAGCGAGTGAGTGAGAGTGAGTGTTGCTTTGCATGTGCCTGAAAAAGTAAACTCTCTCTCTTCTTCTCTCTTTCTCGCACACACTTTTATGTACACACACCCACACACACACAAAGAATGTTTTAGGATATAGTGTTTATGAGTGTAATAAGGGTTAGATTTACATCGCAGATGAACTACAGCTGTCAATACATTTATCTTGAATTCTTTATGGTCATAATTTGTAGTCAGGTCAAATTTATGAACCAAAACGAATCGGTACCGAATTACTTGGCAATTAAAAATAAACGTTCCTTTTATTATTTTCTGGTGAGTCTGTGGCTCCTTTTCCCTGTTACAGGTGTGCCCACAATAATAAATTAATAAAATGTACTGTACAGTATGTAGAATGTATAGTATTGTTTTATATAGCTGTATATATATATATTATGATGAGATAAAATGCTATTCTTTCCATTTTTAAACCGAGAACCAAATAATGAAATACTAACCAAATATTCCTTTTCCTGTTGTACAAACTAGTAATTCCTTCTCCTCCCCAATCTCACGCTCTCTCTCCCTTACACACACACACACGTCATTTTGTTTCAGGTTAAAAATGTATTTCATAACCCGGAGCGCTCCTTTACACATCTTCAATTTGACCAAATTTTTTCAGCTGAAAAAAAAAAAAAAAACATGCAGCTACACTCTTCAACAGAGAAGTGTAAAGAGACATGTAGGTCCTGTGTTCATTTTTTCTTTCTTTCTCTGCTGCATTTGAAACACAATCATTCAGTCTCAAACCCCTGCTGCCTCCTTAGGGAGCAACGCGATTGATCTGGCTCTGCATTATCAGCCAGGCAGGGAGGTTATGATGACTACATCGTGGTTGGGGGAAAAGTGAGGAGTCAGAAAAACGTTGCCACAGAGCTCTCAGTGGACTTACTGAAATTACAGAACACACTGCACCATGGCCAGCTCTGTACCAAAGATCATTATGATAAAAATGACTATGAGTCTATTGAGTCATCATTTTTGGACAATAATAAGAAAATTACTAATAAAAAAAATGAAAAGGTGGAAATATACCTTAAAAAAGACACACTTCTAAATCGCACTCATTTTATATGCATGTAATGTACATTCTTACAAACTTTTTAAACTTTTGAAGCTTCATCTGACAGTGTAGAAAGTGTTTTTTGTGTCCACAATATGGTAAATGCTAAATCATTTCTTAGGACTTCTATTTTTTTTTTTTTTTAGCATTCCTTCTCTTCCTCCCTTTCACGTTAAATTAATGCAAAATGACAATATAACCCTTAGGACTTTGTTTCTCTTTAAAATTTAGACTACACTACAGAACATGCTAGGTGGCATTTCTGATGTCAAATAATATCCATCCATCCCTCAAATATCTACACTGCTTATCCGTATTCTTTTCAGGGTTGCGAGTTGTGAGTTTACCCCAGGGAACTTACAGTAAGGTACATGTCGGAAAGCAGGTGCCGGCAGGTGTCGGAGGGCACAATCACACCCAATCACACACTACAGGCAATTAAGAATTATTAGCAATAAATGTAGATTCAAAGTCTTTAGATTGTGGGAAAAGTACTGGGACAAAACCCACCAAGCACAGGGATAACGCTCAAACTTCATGCACACAGAACCAGAGGTGAATACAAAACGACAGGCCATATCCTAAATAATATTATGTTACCAATACATACAGTCCTGTGCAATGTGCAAAAATGCACCCTTTGGTTTTAGTGAAAAAAAAAAAAAGAACTACTCAGACAACAAACTATATGGAAACAGGTGCGACAGTCAAAGTCCTCAGGAGAACTGTGAGTGGTTTTGTATTGCAAAAAACAGGTGATGTCACTAATTACTTCGGTCCTATCTTGCTAAAGAGTTAATTAGTCAGCTGATGTAGTTAATGGATGGAACGAATATGTGGCAGGACTTGGCTTCTTTTTGTGTACTAAATTGGCTAAAAAGTGAACTGCAAACATCTTTGGCACATTTCTGTACATGGTCTTGAGGAAGCAATCGAGTAAGTAACACCAGAGTACTGCAGACGTCTTCGTGAGTCTATGGTGGATCCAGTGGGTTTCCTAAAATAAAGAATTTCAAGTATTCTTGTCTTTTTTTTAATGTAAGAATGTTCATTGGAATATGACATATACTGTATATGATGGTGCATTGCATGCATTATGTTGTTTACAGACAGTGCATAAGCATTTTAATAACTGATTTCATCTGGCTCTGCTGCATAATAACAGCCAACACTACCCTTTATCTGAGCTTACTCATTGGTAATTATTTATTTATAGTCTCGAAAGAGTTTACTCCATGTATAAAGCAAGTTGTAATGAGGAGGATTGTCTGATCATTACAGAAACAGCTCAAAGGGTATTTCACAAGAACTGTACTCCCCCAGAATAAAGAGTGTCACCAAGAGTCAGTCTACAGACAATCTACAGTCAAGAGTCAATTTACACTAGTTTTAGCTGTTGGATTTCAAATAGACAAAAATTGACTAGGCTCAGTATTACTGAATTCAGCAGTGTGACATTGTTGGAGGCAACACATTCATCCTCCCTGTGAATGGAATACATTTAGACTCCCTGTAGACGTAAATAGTCTGAAGGAAGACAACTGCGATGTGAAATCTGAATTCTAATAGCGAGAAAGGAGGAGGATCGACTGTGGAATCTAATGAGGTCTTGGTGTGTAAAGAGCACTTAAAAAGAGGAGCCTGGGTCACAAAGCAGCAGGGAGGCATGAAATGAATGTGAAAGCCTAAATGTACTATACTGTTGAAGTGTGTGAATAACATACACATGACTGGTCTGTTTAATGTTGACAGATGATTCAGTTGATAGTGTGCTTTGTAGTTTAAGTCAAAGAAATATATATTTGTATCAAAAATTCATTTCGCACATGGGATTTTTTTTTATGCCATGCAGAAGCACAAGTATAAATGATGACCGAACAAATTACTCCAAAAATGAGAGAAAGAGAAATCTGCAAACATGTGAAGATGCGTGTTGTTACTGATATAATTTCATCCAGGAATTCATTGGTTATGTTTAATAGTATTACATTAAAATATAGGGGGAAAAAAGATTTATTTAAAAATTCAAACAGTCTGCATTTTACATTATAAACATACCATATACGGTACACACACTCTCACATGCAAAAGTTAGTGCTTTAAATTCTATTTTGTGAAATTAATAACAATTAACAATTAATTATTCAATTGTAGATCCACCTTCAGCAGCAATAACTCATTTCCTGTATGACTACCTGTGAGTATTGGTCAATTCTGCTTCACAACATTGCTTCAGTTCTTTGATGCTTTTGGGCATTCACATACAGGATGCACAGGTCCACCACAGTATTTCAGCTGGGCTTTGACTAGGTCATTTCAAAAACCCAGATTCTTTTATTTTTCAGCCATACAGATGTAGATTTACTGGTGTGCTTTGGGTCATTGATCTGTTGCATGACCTAATTTTGACAGAGTTTTAGCTGTCAGACAGATGGCTGACTGCAAGGTGCCCAGGTCCTGTGGCTGCAAAACAAGCCTAAATCATTACCGCTCCACCACCGTGCTTGACAGTGGGCATGATGGGTTTCTTCTGAAATGCTTTTAAGTTTTCCAAAAACATGGTTCTGGGCATTAAGGCCAAACGACTCCACTTTTGTTTCATCTGTCCATAGGGAATTGCCACAGAAGCCTTGTGGTTTGTTTAGATTCAGTTTTGCAAATCTCATTCATGCTTCCTGGAAACCGTCCAAAACAAAATGTATTTGTTTAGTCTTCTTCTAATTTTGCATTTATGGACTCATTTTTAACATCCTCAGTATGGCCTGTAGATGTAACTTTTGTTTAAAGTATTTGTATTTCTCTGAAATACAATGCACTGCAAATGCTTTCCATTGGTTGACCTTGAGGTGAACGTGCTGGGACGTTCACTCCTGGGATGTTTGGCAACTGTCTTGAATGATTTTCACTTATGAATAATCTTTCTCACTGTAGACGTTGAACTCCAAATTGTTTGGGAATGTTTTTTTTTTTTTAATAAACCTTTCCAGATTGATGTGTAGCAACAATTGCTTCTCCATAACCATTGCTCATGTATTCACCTTTTGGTATTGTGTTAACACACAGCTGAATGCTCCGGACCAGCAAACTCACAAAACTTTTGCTTTTATCGAGGTCTGCACACCTGCTTATGATCAATTAATCAAGGACTGGTGATTAGCAGCACCTGGCTGCAACTTGCATTCTTCAATCCTGTGGAGGGAGGGCCCACAATTTCTTCCACTTTTGGCTTAATTTTTGTTAAATAAATAATGGCATGCTTAAAACTTTGTGTTATTCATCTGAGGATGTATTTGCTTAGAACTAAGACCTGCTACAGGCAGATAATATA
>QMIH01001632.1:67130-106756 GCA_003987875.1 Clarias batrachus | reverse complement strand
TATATATATTTTTTTACACACACAGCAAAAATCCCACATAGAATTAAAAGAGGGGGTAGTTGCATTTAAACATGACTGTACTGTAATTAAACTTCTAATAAATCTAAGGTATAGGTCATCAAACTTATGCATGCATGCTACTTATAATCACACCTTGGCTATAATCCTAGCAGATGCTATTGTGGTATTTGTCAAACAGCATTTCATAATTACCATATAGCAGACACACAGGTTTTGTGTGTTCTGCCTGTTCTGTCAGGGATAATTTTGGTTCTCATGTGTTGTTCGGAGTACAGCATTTGAATTCAAGACTGTAATTTAAATTAAAGTTTGCATCTTACATCTTGCTTTTACAGTTACATTTTATGTAAATACTCTATCTAATAATCATGATGAATGTGAATTATATGTAAAATCTATCCTGATAACCATAATCCATGGAACAAAAGGTGTGAAAGATGCCATTAATATAGAGACAGCATACATATATGTCTAGCATTAAACTTTGAGACAGTGACGAAAACTTTTTTTACTCTAGTACTGTAAAATTAATTCACAGTCAGTACTGTTTCAGGAGCTTCAGGACATTGAAATTGGTGGAATATACTAGGTAGGTGTACATTATACAAGACACATTAAATGTTAAATATTATATATATATATATATATATATATATATAGTCTCTGTGTGCATGGAGTTTGCGTGGTGGGTTTCCTCCGGGTACTCCGGTTTCCTTCCACAGTCCAAAGACATGTAGGTTAGGTTAATAGGCGTTCCCAAATTGCCTGTAGTGTGTGAATAAGTGTGTGAATATCTGTATGTGTGTATACACACTCCTGCATTCTGTCCATGGTGTACCCCGCCTTGGGCCCCAAGTCTCCTGGGATAGGCTCCAGGCCCCCCGTGACCCGGAATAGAGGATTAAGCGGTATAGATGATGAGTGAGTGAGAGTGAGTGAATTAGGTTTGGTAGGCTAGGCTATTGCTAGGCAATCTGATGTAGATATCAGTCCACACAAGCTCATTGAGATTACAGTGGCGAGGTCTTCCTCTTTCACGGCTATTCAGATCAGGGGCAGTTACACTGAAATGAAAGCAGATTACTATATTCCTTGGTGTTGCAAACACCCAAACAGAATACAACTTTTTGAAATTGTTTGCCGTTACTTCATTGGTGTAATTATTATGCACTACTTGGCGCACATTACACTTTAAAAAACAGGCTTCGAATTCTCCATGACTGTGTGCACTTGCATGGTGCAACACAACCCACATTATGAAATGTTCTTTTAGATAAAATCTTACAACCAGAAAAAAAAAAACTCTGCACCTACTGTATACTGTTTTGGCTGATGGAATGGAGGTGAGGTTTGAACCTTCAACCCTGGATTTGAGTGCAGCCAAAGTATAATTCATTTAAATTGAGCAAATGAATGAAAATTCGGAATGGGTCGCAAGTTAAAAACATTTACCCTACTTTTACTTCATTTATATATTATTTAATTATTTTACTGTTTGACTTAAAAATGATGTAAGCAGCCGTTACCTACCGACTGACCAAAAGCAATTTAGCAACACCTGAATACAATGAGCAATCGAGCTACAAATGAAACAGCCATGGGACTTTCTGATGTGGAAAAAGGCCAAAGTGATATGAATTGATTTTCTACTTCTGAGAAAAATCAAACAGAGTTGTGAGCTGTTCAACTGGTCAACATGATATGAGCACAGAGGAAAACAAAACTACTCCATTACTCTTCACACAAAGAAAAACAGTAGCATAAAGTGCCTAATGCTTCAATATGTAAAGAATAAATAATGATAAGGTGTGCTGTTATAGGAAAATTGTATTTCTCTTACACCATAACAATGATTAAAATAAGCCTTTTCATAATGAATAGCATTCCATACTTATGAATCATTTGTAGTTGTGTATAATTGTGCAAGGGCCACAAAACTCTATCTATCTATCTATCTATCTATCTATCTATCTATCTATCTATCTATCTATCTATCTATCTATCAATCTATCTATCTATCTATCTATCTATCTATCTATCTATCTATCTATCTATCTATCTATCACCTGCAGTAATCTCCTACAGGAGCAGTAAGAACAGAAGGACAGGCTCAATACTCTGCCTGTTTCCTCTGACTTTATGTGCTCCCGTTACAGCAGAACCCATTACCCAGAATCCCTTGGGCTCTCCTGGCTCACCATGATTAAATGCCCCTAGCTTGAAGTGCCTGAACTGAGCTCACCCCTCCGTGTTATTAAAATGTTGAATAAATGACTAAAGAAAGCAAACAGAAAAATGAAGCCGTGTCCAGAGATTGCAGCACCTTTTGCCTTTAATTCAGGTGAAGGTTCTGATGTTAAAGATGAAGGAAAATGCAGCACAGTCCTTTTAAGTCAGTTTAATTTGTATTTATACTATTTAAATTATACCATACTATCATTCAATCATAACAAACTGGAGGAAATTCTTTTTTCATTTTTTGCTTTAATTTACATATTCACATAATGAGTCACATAATTAAGTCACTCCAAAGCACACCAAACAAATGCTGAATGTCATTGTCTGGAAAGCTGAGTAGTCTTCGAGTTTGTCTGAAAATCAAAATCATAACTTCAAACAAAAGAATAAGCAGAAGGAGCCTATTTTTGCAGCTTATGTGATGCACTGCATTTATTTATGTGTTTATCACTGTGTGAGAAGCACACTACAGCGGAGTAACAAGGTGACCCTGTGAAAATATATGGCCAGATGCTGCCAAGACTTCCCAAGGTGTTATTTGTCATCTGCAGGCCTCCTGTGCAGACTTTCAGAGCTACTTTATATCAGCCACTTCATCAACATACACACACACACGCACGCACGCACGCACGCACGCACGCACGCACGCACGCACGCACGCACGCACACACACACACACACACACATTTAGTACAACATCTTTCGATTTTAGAAAAGCACTTTTAATTTCAGCAGTGCAGAGTATTTACTTCAAATACTGACCCAAATTTCAGTGGCAAGTTCATCGCTTATCAAAATTGAATGCAGCATTTTACTCCTGTGATTTATAATGTTTAAGAATTAATTCATTATTGGAGCCTGAAAAAAAAAAAACCTTTTGATGTCATCAGCTCACAATTTGAAACTGAAGTCTATGTATATATACTGTACTGTTTGCTTTATTTTTCAATTTATCTTTCATTGAAGCTCTAAAGCATGTTTAGAGTACCAGTGCTAATCGTCACTTCTGATTTTAACTGCTGATAACTGAAAGCTTAGGATAGCACAATGTTTTGTAGGAAAACAGATACATTCTAAATAAATGGCTTTATATTTTGACTCTCTTACTGCCAAATGACCGCATTATTATTTTGATAATAATAATTTATTTATTTTTACTTATATATTTATGTATGTATTTTTTTGTAATTAAATAATCAATCAATCAACCTATCTACCCATCTGTTTTTTTTTTTTAGAGATGCTCTTTTTTTCAATTATAATGAAAAGTCTTTCATGAAATACAGTTACACCATTTTTTTGTAAAAAGTCAGTGTACAACAAAAAAAAAACTTCATGCAACATTAAAGAAACAAATTAAAACCATTATAAATAATGATTTACTTCAGTGTTTAAGTCTAGGCTAAAAACCTATTTATTTGGCCAAGCATTTTTGTAAATAAATTTGCCTTAGGTAAAGGAGCAGATCTGAGGGACACATGGAGGTAGAGTATTATGGTGAACTGGTATGTTTAGATGCTGTCTTCCCCACTCTAATTGATATCTCAGGTTTGTTGACGGTGAGGTGATTGATTGTTTTACATCTCAGGGAGCCCTCATGTCTGTGTTTCCTTCTACCTCTCCCTTTTAGTTATGCTGTCATAGTTAGTCCTGCCGGAGTCCATGCACTAAATATACATTGTGTGACAGTGACCATACCTAACTGTTTCTCCTTCTCTTCTGCTCTCTCTGTCGAGCTATACACACGTGGACAAAATTGTTGGTACCCTTCGGTCAATGAAAGAAAAACTCACAATGGCCACAGAAATAACTTTAATCTGACAAAAGTAATAATAAATAAGAATTCTATGAATGTTAACCAGTGAAAGTCAGACATTGCTTTTCAACCATGCTTCAACGGAATTATAAAAAAATAAAAAAATAAAAAAAAAAACTCATGGAACAGGCCTGGACAAAAATGATGGTACCCCTAACTTAATAGTTTGTTGCACAACTTTTTGAGGCAATCGCTGCAATCAAACGATTCCTGTAACTGTCAATGAGACTTCTGCACCTCTCTGCAGGTATTTTGGCCCACTCCTCATGAGCAAGCTGCTCCAGTTGTTTCCGGTTTGAAGGGTGCCTTTTCCAGACAGCATGTTTCAGCTCCTTCCAAAGATGCTCAATAGGATTGAGGTCRGGGCTCCTAGAAGGCCACTTTAGAATAGTCCAATGTTTTCCTCTTAGCCATTCTTGGGTGTTTTTAGCTGTGTGTTTTGGGTCATTGTCCTGTTGCAAGACCCATGACCTGCGACTGAGACCCAGCTTTCTGACACTGGCCAGCACATTTCTCTCTAGAATCCCTTGATAGTCTTGAGATTTCATTGTACCCTGCACAGATTCAAGACACCCTGTGCCAGATGCAGCAAAGCAGCCCCAGAACATAACAGAGCCTCCTTCATGTTTCACAGTAGGGACAGTGTTCTTTTCTTGATATGCTTCATTTTTCCACCTGTGAACATAGAGCTGATGTGCTTTGGCAAAAAGTTCCATCTGTCCATAGGACATTCTCCCAGAAGCTTTGTGGCTTGTCAACATGTAGTTTGGCATATTCCAGTCTGGCTTTTTTATGATTTGTTTTCAACAATGGTGTCCTCCTTGGTCGTCTCCCATGTAGTCCACTTTGGCTCAAACAACAACGGATGGTGCGACCTGACACTGAGCATGAAGCTTGAGCATGAAGTTCACCTTGGTCTTTCTGGGCTCTTTTGTTACCATTCGGATTATCCGGCTCTTTGATTTGTCATCAATTTTAATTGTGCGGCCACGTCCATGGAGGTTGGCTACAGTCCCATGGATCTTAAATTTCTGAATAATATGTGCAACTGTAGTCACAGGAACATCTAGCTGCTTGAAAATGGTCTTATAGCCTTTACCTTTAACATGCTTGTCTATAATTTGAGTGTGGTACATACCATGTCACCAAACAACACAGTGACTACCTGGAGCCCTATATATAGGCCCACTGACTGATTACAAGATTGTAGACACCTGTGATGCTAATTAGTGGACACACCTTGAATTAACATGTCCCTTTGGTCACATTATTTTCAGTATTTTCTAGGGGTACCATCATTTTTGTCCAGGCCTGTTCCATGAGTTAATTTTTTAAAATAATTCTGTTGAAGCATGGTTGAAAAGCAGTGTCTGACTTTCATTGGTTAACATTCATAGAATTCTTATTTATTATTACTTTTGTCAGATTAAAGTTATTTATGTGACCATTGTGAGTTTTTCTTTCATTGACCGAAGGGTACCAACAATTTTGTCCACGTGTGTACATGTCACTCCTGAGCTGTTAGTGATCCAGACCCCCTCTGCCCTCTGGACCTGTCTAATTCGTCCTGGTGTCCAGCTTCTGTGTGACTGTGTGGTCTGCTTGGTCCTACAGTACATACAACACATACAGTTAACTACAATTAAACCACATATAACTACATCGTACTTTAACACAGTGCAAAATATGCATAAGTGCACGCGTGTGCAAAAAGTACAAAGAACAGTACAATTTCTTCTAAATACAGTCACTCACACGACCCAAAGCTGTGCACATCTGATACAGTAAGTAAGTAACCTCATCAACACGTGACAACTGCTACTGAAGAAGCTGGGCAGGTTAAGCAAAACAACTAATGTAAGGGAAAAAAATGGGATGAACAACAAAAAAAGGAAAATCCATCGCCTGCACTTTCAAACTCAAAGACGTTCGGGGATACACACAGGCACTAGAATCTGGCCATAGGCCCCAAATACTGTATAATGCCAAAGGTTAATCTGGTCATCTTTATTTGTCAGGAATGTGCAAATATACTGTATATACAGAGATGGAATTGGAGACATACATGTGACTTTCTCAAAGAAAATAAATCCAAATGTGACATCCTGCAGTGACGCATAAGAATGGTGAATCAAGAGCTCCAGAGAATGCAAGCTCTAGGAGTAGCCGAACTTCTGAGGCTCTAATATGGTTGCTGTGTATAAAAACAGACAGATGATGTTCACAACTGCAAAGTTGCTGGAAACCTAAACAAGGCAATATTATGAGGTAAAGAGGTAGCAGCACAGATGTTAGGCACTACTACTGTCACTTTTCTCCATGGAAAAAAAAAAATCTCCTCCTGGCAAATCAAACTGATGACACCTCCTCTCCTCTCCTCTCCTCTCCTCTCCTCACTTCACTTCATTTAAAAATGCTAAATTCAAGTTCCAGAAGATGCACTTTGAGACAAATACTGCGTCTGAAAGCTATGGAACAGAAATTAGCTGGATTAATAATTAAAACCCAAGTGGCACAGATACGTGCATAGGTCAATGACAAGAAAAATATATACCGTACATGTGCTTATATAGAGGGTAAATTTATTTATTTATTTTTTACATATTTTAACAATTTTAACCAAAATATGTGAATGAAGTGTCAAAAATGTAGAACTCACAAAATGAGAATATTATTATCATTGTTTTGGTCATAGAAATAACTGAAAACAACCATAAAACAAGTGATCATGTGTATTTGTGTTATTTCTTTGCCTTTGTGACACCGTTTCAATTTTTTTTTTGCTCAGTCCTGTTTGGGGAAGTTGGTTAAAATTAACTAAAATACAGTTCATTATATTGCCTATTTTGTGCTTGAAATATCACTACTGCACAGTCCAGAGCTCTATATATGCTTATTATAAAAAATAAAAAAAACCAACAAACAAAAAATGGCTAAAATACTATGTGCTTTAAGGGCTACATGTGGATGACATCATCTTTTGTTGCAAAGAAGCTGAGGAGCATGACAAAGACTTGAAGTGTTAGATTAGGCCAGACATATACTGCTCAGACTTAACCAAAAAAATGCAAATTTGGGCTCAAGAAGGAATGTTAAGACATACATGTTTACAAACAAAGGACTTAAATCAGCAACACCCAACAAAACACCTCCAGAGGACAATACAACTCTTTAACAGTTCCTGGGATCCCAAGTAAAAAAAAAATAATAAAAAAGTATGCTAAGTATATTAAATCCTAGCATGCCAAAGCATACTTTAGTGTACTTGCTCCAGACTAGTTGTATCTAGAATTGAAACTATGTACTTAATTTCAAAATACCTAACAAAAACCATAAAATTTATCTTATGCCGATGAAAATAAAATAATACCGTTACGAACTAACGCATGCAATGGTGCAGCTTCCAGCCGTGAATTCAAACTAGGAATGGAAGAACTGGGGAGTCAATCAGGAACATTCAGACACTTATGTGACCGCCTTCAGGTTCTGATTGGCTGGTATTACTCCTACTCTAGTTGGCTGGAGTTTTAACGCTGATGAGCACACGCAAGAGCCATATATACCCCTAGCTTTTACACACTATATTGGCACCAATCAAAATTTCACATTTTAAAATATTACTACTCACATATAAAGCACTGAATGGTCTTGTGCAACAGCACCTGAGCAATAAAGAAAACGACATCAGTTTTGTTTCTGGTATTTTATGATCTGCCATGCATAGTCCAACCAAAATGTGTAGCCTATTTTTTGGTACCCAACTACCATGAGTTTATTTAGGTTTTTTGATGGTGAAGTGGCTGGCTGTCTTACGTCCCAGGGTGCCCTCATGTTTGTGCTGTTTTCTGGTTCTCCCTTTTAGTAATAAAGTTTTTCCTGGTCCTACCAGAGTCCTGGCGTGCACTCTGCTTTAAAATGTACATTGACCTTATCCATTATGTGAAGTGAACATATCTAATTCTCTCTCTCTCTCTCAGCCATTCAGCAATGCTGTATTTGAAACATGACTGCCAGAGGCAGATTTGATCGGAAAAACATTGAAAACCTTGTTCTTGTGGACTCGTACACATGACACTGATCAGCTGAGCAGCTCATCATCCCTTGTGTGATTAACAAGCTAAAACACCACTTCTCATTACATGGCATGAAACAGAAATTGTACTTAGGCAATGGCAATTAGGACTTCATATATGCCACAAGTGATCCTGAATACCCAATGCCCAACAATCTCAGTGAAAGAGCTACGAGGAGTGCAGGAAAAAAAAAAAAATTTGGGACAAACCTGAACCTGCTAAACATTGGGAACATGACCAGAAAAAAGATCCTGGATTCACACACACACACACACACACACACACACACACACACACACACACACACACACACACACACACACACACACACACACACACACACACACACACAAAGACAACTGTCCAGAAAAACTTCAAAAACTGAAAAAGTCTGAAAAAAGCTATTGAGATCTGGAGCAAAAGCAAGAGTGGCACTGGGAAAGCAAACTGCTGGTATTTTATGATCTGCCATGCATCGTCAAATCAAAAGGTGCAGCCTATTTTTTGGTACCCAACTATCATGAGTTCGTTTGGGTTTTTTTAAAATAGTGAAGTAGCTGGCTGTCTTACTTCCCAGGGTGCCCTCATGTTTGTGTTGACTTCTGGTGCTCCCTTTTAGTAATAAGGTCATACCTAGTCTTACCAGAGACCCTGCTTGCATTCTGCATAAAATGTACATTGACCTTATCCATTATGTGAAGTGAGCATACCCAATTCTCTCGCTCTCTCTCTCTCTCTCTCTCTCTCTCTCTCTCTCCCTCTCTCTCAGCTATTCAGCAATGCAGTATCTGAAACACCACCAACAAAAATAAACAAAAAACCCACACATAGTTCCTTGTCTTCCCAAGTCTGCATTTGCCAAAGCCAGATTTGATTGGAACAACATTGAATACCTTCAATGTTTTTGTGGACTCATACTTTGGATGGTATGAAACTGATCAGCTTAGAAAACTATGAAACTGTGTCATAGTAATTCATTTAAATGTTAAGACTAATTTTTTAAGTTTCAGTTTAAGATACTTTATTGGTTGAAACCCAATTTAGTCATACACCGATTCAGTTTTTTTTCCCATAAGAATAAATATGAATAGAAATAATCAGTTCTCAGTCACTATGAACTATATTTAATTTTTGATACAGCACTAAAATAATACAGCCCTAAATATAAATATAAACTGTACAGGAGAGAGTGAACACTTCATTTTTACATGTACTGGTCATGTAGTGGTCCTTTCTTTGGGATAATCGCTGACGTGAAGAAATGAAGGAGAGGAAAATGGTTGGGGAGGAGGTTTGTGTTTGGAAGAAAAGTCCTCTTTCATAATAACACAGGGTAATTCTCCTACAGGCGGGTGTTCTCTTTTTTCCCTCTGCCTCTGGTTCATACTGTACATGGCAGCCATTTTCACAAAAAAATCTATCCAGGGAGATTTTTCTGGGCAGGACAAATTATATATTATATTTCTTGGTAAAGGTTTGAACATCACTCCACTTAGCACAAAATTCTTTTATCATGTGCGCGATCCACGACCGTGGAGTAAGCAGAACTGATGCTGACGCACTTGTGCCTTTATTCAGCTGATAGTGGCAGCTTGGATGGTGGTTTCTGGGTTGTATTACAAGGAGGGGTTTGCGAACAGAGAAAAATCTTAGGCAAATTTTTTGGTTCGTACTCTGGGGCATTCATGAACTGAGATTTCAATGTACAGATGCGGTAATTAAGAATGCATGTTTTTTCTTGTGGAGTGCCGCTAATTCCCACAAGCAATATTTTAGAATTTAAATAAATGTGTTGTGCTTCACAGAATACACTAGTGCATGGACAGGGTTCAAACAATAAAAGACATGGCAATGTCTCAATTTAAATTTTCTTCAAATTTATTTAACTTCCAGATAGTAGGCTATCTGATGGTGTTAACTATGTGAATGTTGTGATTCATGAATATGTCAAAAACAATGTACTGTATTTATGTTAAAATGTAAAAATATGTTGATACTGAGCACCATCAGACGACCTGAATGAAGAAACAAAAAATATATATATATTTTCAAGTAAATATATACACATAAGAATCTTTCCCCGAGGAAATGCCTTGTCGCATGAATCCACACGAAGAGCTTTGGGCTTTTTATAGTAATAATCATCATGCTTTTTTGCTGTTTGTGTCCAGCATTGAATAATTATTTCATGCATTATTTGACAACGGCTGGAAATAATGGCTGGAATGGGGTTGTGAATTTATGACGGAAATAAAGCTGCTCATCGGCATATGTAAAACCTTGCATGATCACAGATACAGAATGACCAGATTTATCGATAAAAATACCGACATACTCCCCCAGAAATGCAACAAACACAAACATATAGGCTACTCGCTAAATAAATACTGGCTTTTATAATGAGATGACTAATTGGTTAATTGGCGTTCCCAAATTGCCTGGAGTGTGTGAATGAGCATGTGAGTGTGTGTGTGCCCTGTGATGGATTGGCATCCTATCCGGTGTACCCTTCCTTGTGCCCTAAGTCTCCTGGGATAGGCTCCAGGCCCCTGAGACCCTGAGTACACGATAAAGCGGAATAGACGATGAGTGAGTGAGTGAATGTTTCAGAAAACATGATTTATGTTTTTGTTTCTCTCAAAAGAAAGCGTAAGGCATAGGTCTGTGCCATTATACAGTAAGTATATCTAACATTCATGTAAATAAGCATGAAGCGGGTTTAACAATCCCCATGATTCCAAATCAATGAAACAACAGAATGTCCCACTTAAAAAACAGTGCATATTTTTGCTCTGTTTTTTTGGTCTACCTACAGTAAGTATTGGGAACTTTGTGTTTTTCACTATATTACTGCCTCCTGGTCTGTTCTCCAACTGGGTTCTCCAACATCAAGGGGATTGTAACCCTTTTAGAAGGGCTAAGCTTCAACATTATCCATTACATTGCTGCACAGTGTTTTCCCAATAAAAACACAGCCATATTAACAGAAAATTTATTTTCTAAACCCTGATAATAACAATAAAAGGAGAGGGTACAACTTTTTTAACTAGCATCAGGGATAGCCTCTGGAGAGCGCCTTGCACTCATAGATTCTTATTGTTTTGTGTGCTTTGGGGAACTCTTACTTTGATATTTGTTCACAAGTTTGAACAAAGAAAGGGCTGGGGGTTCAAGCATGGCCATGTTCAGGGTGAAGAGAAACCCCAGACTAAGTGGCGAAGAAGGGTGAAAGATGAAGACTGATGGCTGTGTGCCATCCAGCAGCATGCTCAAACAAGGAGCTTGTTATTCAAATGAACCTATGCCATGCTGCGCTTCCAGCACTGCTCTGAAAAACATGTTCTCTCTGTGAGCCATTAAGAACATATTAGCTCTGTTAACCCTGAAGACCCTGTTCACTCTTTTAGCCTTGTTGAAGGTCCTGATAGCCCCGTAGAAGACCCTGTCTCCTCTGTTATCCCTGAGAAGCACCTGTCCACTCTTTTAGCCCAGTTGGAGGACCTGTCTGCCCTGTTTAAGTCCCTGTCTGATCTCTTAGCCCTGTTGACTGCCCTGTTAGGCCTGTAGGAGTTCCTGTCTGTTTTGTTAGCTCAGTGAAAGGCTACTGTCTGCTCTTAAGACCCTGTCTGCTCTAAGGCCAAGCATGCTCTGAGAACTTTCAGTCTTGTTAGGTCCGTGTTCAGACAGCCTGGAGGTGTCTTTTGAGAGCCTTGCACCGCGTTAGCCATGCCCCGCACTGCCTGAGTCATGCCCTGTGCTGCCTGAGTCCTGACTCCTGTACCTGCCAGATATTGGACCCTCTCTGCCTACTATTGCAGTGTTCTTGTCGGCAGATTTGGAGAGCTGTGCCCTACTTACACCTCCTGTAGCTACCATAAAAAAGCAACAATGTAATGTACAACTGCCATTCACACATATAATGACCCATTTTAATTAATTAGATTCCAAAGCCATCATCATGTATTAAAAATGGTTAAAATTGGATCAAAACAGTTAAAAATGGATCAAACATGGAGCCTAAAACTCCTGGGAAATCCTTGGGCTACACACAGATGACACATTGGCAATACTAACAATGGACATAACATTATTTTGTATACTATATATTTCTTTAAACGGCAATCCTGAAAAAAGACAGAGCACCTCGCTTCCAAATTGACATCCCTGCTGAAGATTGGACACCTCAATGGAGAGAAGAAAGAGGGCTGACTAATTATCTTTCAGTGAGGCTCAGGACAGGAGGGCGAGTACAGAAACTTTGTCAAAGACAAGTGGAGTGGTGCAATCTAAACCAGCTACAACTAAACATCATTAAGACCAAAGAGATGGTTATTGACTTTTGTCTCCCCTGCTACCTGTCTCCATCGAGGGAGTGGATGTTGAGAGGGTCAGGTCATATTAATACCTGGGGCTACATCTTTATGATAAACTGGATTAGTCAGCGAACACTGACTATCTGTATAAGAAAGGTCAGAGCAGGCTGTTTTTCCTCATGAGACTAGGATCTTTCTGTAAAAAGCTCCTGACGATGTTTTATCAGTCAGTCATCACCAGGAGGTTGTCTCAAAAACAGGGATGCCACGCGATTGGACAAAGTGGTCAGGAGAGCTGGATCGGTGGGTGGTCTGGAGCTAGACACTCTTGAGGAAGTGGTAGAGAAGAGGACACTTAACAAAATGCTGTGACCAACACCGACCACCATCTTCACACAGTTTTCTGCAACCAGAAGAATGTGTTGAGCGAAAGACTTTTGCTCAATAGATAGACTTAGAAAATCCTTTGTCCATTTGGCTCTTCAACAACTCACTACAATGACATGTCACTTTGTCACATATAAAAATGCACATCATGACTGAACTACATTTATGTTTTTTTTTAAACGTTTTATTTTATATTTATATGATTAACTTGCATATGATTATGTTGCAGTGTTCTTAATTTTTCATTGCACTAGTGACTTCTGGTTACTTTTCACATGATCCTGTGTGTACAGACTCTGTAAGATACACAATGTGCAACCTACAACCTGTCTTTGTGATACTGTCTCTATGACTCTCTGATTTCAATCAATCTATCTATCTATCTATCTATCTATCTATCTATCTATCTATCTATCTATCTATCTATCTATCTAAGATACTAAGATATACTGTAAAACAACAAAATGTTCATGTACACTATACCTGTACAAAACCCAAGGTCCAACCAAACGGTTTGGCAGAAATTTCAAGACATCTCACAGGATGTCATGTTGTGGTATCAATTTATTATTAGTAATTTTGGAATACCAGCATCCCAGATTATAGTGTGGTTGTCCTACAACAGAAAATAGGCAAAAAACATCAGAGGACTACACGATTATACCTTGAGGATCAGGAGCCATATGTGGCTGTTCTAAGAAAAGACAAAACCAGCAAGAAGCCTGGTGACAAAGCTCCCATACTTTGTCTTCATGGAATGGAGCATATAGTGTCCTACTACTAGCAGCATCCATGACATTGGGCAGGACAGGTTTTTTCTGCCACTATTGAACTAATTTTCATCTAACCTACAGGACCTTGTGAAATATGCAAGGTGCATCAGTAAGCTATAATGCTACTAACACAGTGTTGGGAAAAAAAATCTAAGAATTTCTGTTGCATTGTTGCCTAGAGCAAATTAAAGGGGAACAATGAAGCAGACTTTCCAGACATGTCAGAGGCAAACCTCAAAAGCAGAATTGCAGAACAACATGACCTTCTCATATACACAAATGATATGGTATGGTTCAACAGAATACAGATGAATTAATTAAAGAATGCACAAGTGAAGTTCAGAAGTGGATGAAAGACATATGAGAAGAGAACAGGTCACTTGCTGACAATGATGGTGACTGGGCAACCTGTAATTTATTCTGTACCATGTACTGTAGCACAGCTGATAAGCATGGCATTTTACCTCCCTCTGTGGACTGACATAATGATGATTCTGCTTTAAAACTTAGCACAACTTCAGGCCAATTTTGAGTTTGAGAAATAGAAAAAGGTCTCTTCAAGTATGACACTCTACTGATTTGCATGTACCAATTTGTTTTTACATCACTTGATGCTTATTGAGGATAAAATTAAAGTGTTCTCTGTCAGCACTGTGATGTAGCAATCAGAGACACAGCAACCAGTAGGAAACAAGAAAGGTGTTGCTGGAGATCATACATGATACCACGTTTAGAGTGGCCTGACAAAAATCCAGACCCAAAAAGTTTGGAAACTACAGACTAATCTACTGAACTACAGTTTTTGCCCTTCGACTGGTCAAACTTATACAGTGAACCCTTGGATAGCGAGTAACACAGTTTGCGAGTGTTCCGCAAGACGAGCAAAGATTGTTAATACATTTTGACTTGAAAAACGAGCAAGTCTTGGATTACGAGTACCGAATATCATGTATCAGGCATGCGCTTTTGTTTTGACGCTGAGCGTCACATGATCAGAACTGAGCCAATGGTTTTTCTCTCTCTCTGCTGGGTCTCACAGGTATAACCATGCGTACATGTACTGTTTACTATAACCCTGTGACCACGTGTGTGTGTGTGTGTGTGTGTGTGTGTGTGTGTGTGTGTGTGTGTGTAAAACATATTTTATTTGTGTTTGTAAGCATGTGTGAACAGCATGCGTTTACTGTTTCTTATGACACACGTGTGTGCAGCGTATAAATCAAAAGCAAGTCATTAGAGGGTAAAGATGAAATGATCTGCAAAATGATCCGCGAGTGTCATTAGCAATGTTACTTGCTAATTTTTCCGTTAATGTGTGTGTGCGCATTAACAAAAAAACACACACCTGTCGGGATTTATTATTTACTTTTTTTTAAAGGTAAAGTGCAGGTTAATTTGTTTTATTTTTACTGTATATATTGTTTTAATTATTTTTATGTATTTATTATTTTGGGCTGTGGAATGAATAATTTGAGTTTTCATTATTCCTTATATGGGAAATTCTATTTGGTTCATGAGTGTTTTGGAATATGAGCCCACTTCCGAAACAAATTATGCTTGTAATCCAAGGTTCCACTGCATTTTTATGAATAGTAAGTTGCCGTCATGAACACCTACATTATTGTTTGTTTGTTTTTTTGCCAGTGCTCGGCTGTATAGTTAGAGTTTTGGAAGGTATGTTGATGGTGATTGTGAACTAGCTGAAGTTGATTGTGATGGAGGGATTAACAAAGAGCCTTACAAGTGGCAGAATCCTGCTGGAGATTTTAGACTGTGAACAAATGTCAAGCATGCTACAAATGAATGCTGAGTGCAGTGTCGAACATATCATACAGTAATGTCAGCACTGAAGCGAACTCCAGTACTTAAAAGTACTTTTAAAAGTACTTTTACATATCTCCATACTAAAGCCACAGCGGGAAATATGCAAGGGCTGTTACCCATTTAGCTGTTTATGTTAAGGAACAGTTTTATGTTGCTGGAGAAAGAGGAAATGAAAATACTTCAAGACTCAATTGAAAAGCATCTGAATCTCCAAAAGCTCTATGTGTTTCCATCCAATAATATCTCCAGAAGAAGGTCCTAAGATAGTGTGTCCCAGAGAGTTAGTTACACAGGTATTGTGACCCATAGATCCAGTACAGTCGAGTGAGACAGATTCAGACAGAAGTTCCCAGTCAACATTACCTTAAACCAACAACATGCTGGTACTGAGGTGAATTGTGTCATTTCATCCAGCACTGCAAGGACACTTGTCTGTCTAGGAACTGTAGTTGGGACCTGTCCAGCCGTGTAACCATTTCATCTGAGAAGGAAAAAATACAGCAGCTTGTATTTTCCACATAAGACTGTTTAAAAAGCTACTTCTTCAGTTCTATGTTAGGCAACATCAATTAATTTTTTTGACATTCATCATAATGAATTCATCACGTTGTGCATAATGTATTTCACATATACAGTTATAACTACCACAGTAGTTAATTTGCTCACAGTAAAAAGTATATCAACAGAAACCATGTATTAATTTAACTGAAAGTGAAACAAGTTATTTATTTATTTATAATATCTATCTATGATTTTCAAGCAGATGGTTTTGTATTTTAATAAAATTGTATTTATATTTTCCTTGACAACACACTATTGTTGTAGAATTACTGATTATGTTAGTATACAGTATACAGGCTAGTATAGTACAAATGCACTTTTAAAACATGATACTCTGGAAAACAGCCACATATTATACTAAATCATCTAAGATAATTGAATATTATAATGCACTTTCTATTATTAGCACATTCATATCTGTGGCAGGCAGATAATGAGGTGATGAATCAAATCTAATGTCTTATGGCTTGACGTGTCAAGAAGGCCAGAAAACTTAAAGGAATGGAAAGTGTAACAATTGAAAAAAAAAGATTTACTATAAAACACAATGACATATGAAACATCAATTCTTACAACTCGCCGTGCAACGGCAATTTCACTGAGTTAAAACAAAGTTGTTTTTTCCCTTAAACCCCATGCTACAATAAAAATGCATCCGTCCCAAAAGCACTTGCTAAATTCTAGAATAGCAAAAGCTATTTTTCTCTGTCACCTCAGGTTAAAAAAGAAATCTGTGTACAGCCCTTTATAGTGTGTCACTGGAGCCTGCAAGGATTTTAAATCCATAGCTTGGAGTTCCTTGACCAGGATAATGTGAAGTCTGAGCTGGTGTGTATTGCATCAGATGGTGGAATTTAGACTCTCTCAGGTAAGGCACCTATACTAACTCACCTCCTGGAATATTGACTTTCATACTGTGAAATTTGATCCATCATAGTGGTGCTCCGAGCTCCATTCCCCTTACATTTAGGGGAATACAGACCTTCTTATATAAATACACTATCCTCGTGCTGTATGACACAATGCAAGACACAACATAAAGAAACAACAATTTGTCATCATGTCAATCATTTTTCAGATTTTAAATGAAGAAAAAAAAAATATGAAAAACATAATTAACAGACATAACATTTGAACATATTTATATTACATATTATAGGGTTTATATGGTTAGTATACGGGATGGTTCCACTTTACATACCATGAAGATGGTCCTGAAATACAGTGACACGCATCAGCTCTTAGTTTAATTCAATAGTGCTAAGCACAATAAGATACCTCCTCACTCTCAAATAAATCCTCGGTAAGGGCATAAGCCCCAAAGAGGATATAACTTTTTATTTTTAGTTTCCAGAGCCCAGTCTGTTCTCATGTAGACGGCAGAGCTTTATTTACTTTTTGTTTTCAGTTTTCTTATGTTTCCTTATAAGTTCCTAACTAATAATCTCACACATGCGTATCATGAGCCCTCTCTCAACCTCCTGTTTCAATGACCCCTCTGAAGCCCTGAATCAAGCCTCTTATAAACATTATAACATCTTGTGGTGCGGCTCTCCATATCTCACCACATAAAAGGGGTTTTTCCTCACCACCGTTGCCCTTGGCTTACTCATCAGAGACAATCTGATCATTTTTATTCATACACATTTTTAAAAAATTTCATACAAATTCCCATAATTTTGTTTTTGATTGTGCTTTGTGACAATGACAATTGTTAAAACCCCAGTGAAAAAGAAGTACTGAAGTGTACTTGCAGCCAGACTAATGACTAGTACTGTATACAAAATTGCACAATTTTAAGTGTATTAAGTATACTTTTGTGTGCTAAAGTGAAACAACTTTAAGTATACTTAGTACACTTAAAGCATATGGCAGTGTGTGTACTAAAGTACATACCTGATAGTAATTCATGAAATTAAAGTATATATATAATATATAATGTATTATAAGTACATTACAGCATTTTTTTTTATTGTTACAAATACATGATTAATATACTATGGGTATATTCTTATTGCAGCAGTAGCATGCTGTTATATTTATATTCCAAATACAGTACTAACAAAGTACACTTTGTGGTTAATACAAATATACTTTTATTATATCATAGTACACACACTCTTAGGATAATTTACTACTACTACATTATGACATGTTTTTGAAAAACAATACATCTGGTATTATAAGGCTGATTTCCCCAGTGGCAGGAAAAAAAAACGCTTTAGTGTATTACAAATATATTGAAATCTTTGATAGTACATTGCAAATATACTAACAAAAAGTTGTACCCTCAGTTAATATATAAAAAGTATACTAATATCATGCTTTTACCAAATTTTGGAATTAAACTTTAAACATACTTCAAAATAATTGTATTATAGTACGCTTTCCAAAAATATATTATAGGAAAATATACTTTAAGTCAAGGGTTAGTCTTCTTTCCAAAGTTATTTAAACTTTGTTTTTTCAATATATTTTTAATATATATATTTTTAAAATATGCACAAAATAATCATTGTAGAAATGTACAGAAAGTATACATTAGAATACAAATATTAATATATGGTAGTCTCATTATATTTTCAGTTAAATTTAAACGTACCTATCCATATGTACTTATTTATGCTTATGTTGAGTGCACTCCTCTCTCGTGCTACTACTCGTTTTTGCACGCTGAATCTCTCTCGCGCGCGCACGCTCTCAAACTCGTTTTTGCTCTCGAAAAAAATCTCTTTTGCGCGTTCAAGATAATTTATGTTTCCGTCTCTTCTGTGCTCTCAATATCATTAAGTTACTGTACACTTGCAAGAATTGCAGAAGCGTTAGAACGCTGCAACTATTCCAACCAACCAGAAGCTAGGATCGGCGTAACACTAGCCAATCAGAAACTGGAGGCGGGCAGATGCGGACTGTTTTTTTTCTGATTGGCTTGAATTGACGGCTGGAAGCTACATCAGTGCGTGCGTTAATTCGTATCATTATTACTTTATTTTTATCGGCATAAGGTAAATTTCATGGTTTTTATTAGGTAGTTTGTAATTAAGTACATAGTTTAAACTATAGAATTTATTGTCTGATGTGTTATTGCTAAATCTTATGTACTTTGCTTCTGGTATAATGCTTCGTAACTCTCGGTCTGTTTTCAGTCTCTGTGTAACAGCGAGAATCAACACACCAGGTTTGAACTGATACTGTACCTGTATATTCTAATAATAATGTCTGTCTTTGTTCAGACAACAGCTAAAATTTTAGTTTGTGTGTTTGAGACAATCTGATGTTTTGTTGAACACAAACTATAGTAGTTTTTTTTTTTTTGTAACCTTGGGAAAATGAAATCTGTTAAAGTCATGAATCAAATCTCCTTCATAACTATTAATGTAATGTGTTTCAAAAACATGTAATAGCATAGAAAATGCATTCAGCATGTGTAAATTATCCTAAACACCTGTAGTGTACTGGTAGCACATTTGCAATGCAGTATTATAGAAGACTGTGTGTACTGTATGATATAATAAATTATATTTGTATTAACCATAAAGTGTACTTTGTTTAGTATTTGGAATTGGGCAGAAGTATATGAGCATGCTACATGCTACTATACTTATAGTATATTTCTCATATTCTTATTTATAACACAGTAAAAATCGGTGTAGTGTACTTATAATACATTAAATATATACTTAAATTTAATTAATTACTGTCAGGTATTTACGTTAGTACACACAAAGCCATATACTTTAAGTGCACTAAGTATACTTAAAGTTGTTCCACTTTAGCACACAAAAGTATATTTAATACATGTAAAATTAAGCTTTTGTACAATTTAAATGCACTGTGTGCATGGAGTTTGCATGCTCTCCCCGTGCTTGGTGGGTTAATTGGCATTCCCAAATTGCCCGTAGTGTGTGAGTGTGTGTATATCTGTGTGGCCTGCGATGGATTGGCACCCTGTCCAGGGTGTATCCTGCCTCGTGCCCTAAGTCTCTTGGGATAGGCTCCAGGCTCCCCGCGACCCTGAATACAGGATTAAGCGGTAATGACGGTGAGTGAGTGTACTTAGCATACTTTTTTTTTTTTTTTGCTTGGAAACCCTTAAAACCCCAGCAGCACAGAAACAGTAGGTGTCGGCAACACAGTACTGGTCAATGATGATTAAAAATATATATGGACTTATATACTTGTGTTATTTCTGTCCCTATGTGACCCAATTTTTTATTTTTTTGGTCAGTCATGTTTGGGGAAGTTAAATTCAGTTAATTTCATTATATTGCCTATTTTGTAATAGAGATATGTAACTCTATACTGCACAATCCTGTGCACTACAAATGTTTATTAAATAACAGGAACACAAAGCATGGCTAAAATGCTCTAAGCTTTAAAGGCTACACCTAGTGAAAAACAGAAACTAGTTTGCCTGGTAAGGATCTAGTCTCCTAGCGGTCTTGAAATATATATTCCGTGTATTTGTAAAGGAGTGGTTCGCTCCCTCAACCCATTCTTCAAATGTTAGTTTGATTGCTATTCATTGTAATCTGGAGTTGCATTCAATTGGTTATAGCTTCTGTGAGAAAGCCAATATGCCCAACATGCTTAGGCTTTAACCCTGAAGGCTTTGAAGGTTCAGGATGCTTAAAATGCGGCTGCGGTGAAGGCTGCCTTGAGGCATTCTCAAGCTTGGTCTGTTGCAGCATCCACTGCAGCCTTCTGTTTGTGTTCATTAACAGGGTTATGAGGATTATTGCTATGATGTTGATCTTCTGATAAATTAAGAATGAAAGACGTTTGTAAATTCTAGGAAAAGTCACAGTTCCTCAAATGCATGTGGTAGAGGCCTAGGCTCATCTTGGTTTACTAGAACACCCCTAGAGGAAAGAAAATGTTGCAGAGCCTTACCCTGCGTTCACACCGGACCCTGCTGCCGACGCCTGTCGCCGCTCTTCGCTGCTCTGACGTAGTTCAAAAGCCTTTCTTGTATTTAAAAGGGCCGCAAAGCAATCAAGTTTGTTGATCTTGTGTAGACTGCCCAAAATGTGGAAGAAAACAAGAAATTGATTGATAGAAAGAACTGTATTGTAGAAATAAACAAATAAGCCATTTGTATGGTCTTATTATTTGTATTATTTCTTATTATTCTAACATTATTAGAATCAATTACTAGACTTTGTCTTTAATTAAAATAACATTAATAATTAATAAACAGCCACTACCGCAATAATCAACCTCTACTCCATTTTGCTTGGGAACTAATGTGGCTGGAACAAAAGTTACAGGAATGTGTTCCTCGGAATCCTCTCAAGTGGAGAACTTTTTGGTTGCTGCTCAACTGCGTCATAGCTCATTATCCAAAAGTTGAGCTGATTTCACATCCCTTCGCCGCTCTGGCCACGCTGCACCACCCTTCACCGCCGGTTCACATTGACAATTAACGACTTCCGGCCGCTTTGCCGCTCTCGCCGCGTTCGGTGTGTTGCTTGGTGCTGAAATAATCTGTAGTACAGTGGGACCTTGGATTGCGAGTAACTTGGTCTGCAAGCATTTTGCAAGACGAGCAAAATTAAAAAATAAATTTAAACTTTTTAAATGAGCAAGTCTTGATATATACGAGTACTGTAGTATGTATACACTTTGTCTGCCGAGCGCTTCTTCTCTCTCTCGCGCTTCTTCTCTCTCTCGCGCTTCTTCTCTCTCTCGCGCTGTGGGATTGTGGGTAATCATCTCTCAGGTTTAGTGAGCGTGCCTTAATCTTATAGTCATCTGTGCATGTGCGTACTATTTACTACAGTATAACATTGTGACCAAGTGTGTACCCTTTTTTAAAATTTTGTGCCCAAGTGAAGGGACTGATCTTTAGTAACTGTACTACAACAACGGACCCCGTGAAGAAAAAAGTTGCTGTTGCAGTGAGATGATTCTGTTTAACGACAATGCATGAAATCCTCCAAAGAAGGCAAAAGCAAGTGTTATTAGACAGGTTCCTTGATGTAAAGTCATACAAAAAGAAGAAGATTCCAGTAGAGAGACAGACAGCGACTCAGACAGGAGTGATTTAGTGTGTGTGAGTGTGTATTTGAAAGTTGTCCTACACAGTAGCCCCCTTCCTCCGGCCACTTCTCTCGTCTAAGATGATTCTTTCAAAGGCAAAGTACAGGTTATTTTGTTTTATTTTAACTCTATATTCTTTTATACGAATATTTTGGGCTATGGAACGAATAATTGGAGTTTCCATTATTTCTTATAGGGAATTCTATATACTTTGATATACAAGCACCCTTCAGGAATGAATTATGTTTGCAATCCAAGGTTTAAGTGTAATAACAGTTTATTTAAATACAGTTAACATTGTTGGTACTATTGGTTTTTAGAGGGTTTATATTGGCATGACCGAGTTGTATGGGGTCTGTTGAATGACTTTTGGAAAGCTCTGACCCATCCTTTATTCTGCATCATTAAGTTGAGATGAATAGACATATTGATATTGGAATCAATTGTGCTTTGGTCATCCTGGCTTCAAGATGAAGTTGTCAGTTCTTTGGCTTGTTTGTTTGAGGCTGAGAGGTTTCTCACCAATCTCCTTGCACTTATTTTGCCCTAGAGTCTGATGTGGTGTTGCAGAACTCTGATAGGAGAGCACTATGTATTGGTATCTGTTGTTGCTGTTCTTTGAAGTGCAGCCTTGTGCCACTAATGCAGTGACACCTGCTGCATTCACTGAATGGCAGGATATTCTGACATAAGTTCAGGAAAACTTCAACGAAATACAAAACATTACAAAGTAGTATGGTCAAGAAATAGGAAATAGTCAGGTGATGAGTGCACAGCATTAACCAAATACAGCAAAGGCAAAAATGGGATAAAAGAAATCGAGAAACATAAAGCATATTGACAATGACAATGAAGAAGGCTTGGAAAAGATTGGAATACAATGCCATGAAAGTGTGAGTTTAGCCCCTAATATTATGAGTTAGTTTGTCACAGAGTTTCTAGCTGTTTTATTTTTTACGTCTGTAGTGGCCATGTTTGTAAGCCACAATGTACTCCGGGTAGTGTAGTCAGATGTTGTTTCAGGTTTTGACATAAAACACTTCTGCCTGATAGTTAAAATTATTTACATTATTAAATTATTAGTATTACCTAATACTAAGTTCAATTTGAACATAGGTGACATGGTGGCACATTATTGCACTGTCCTTACTGTCCCATTGCAAACATTACTATCAGTGTGGAATTTTGCATGCTCTCCCATGTTTCCTCATGCTTACTTGCTGTTTTTTTTTTTTTTACACATAAAGAATTGTGTATTTTACACATATTTATGCTGATCCACTTATAGCTGACTGAGGGAGAGCAAAATACACTCCAGACTTCTACCCTCAGGGAAGTGAAAAGCTTCATGAAAAGCTAACTACAGTCCGGCATTGGACATCAGATGAAGACTTAACCTTTCATCCCCTTCGTCTCAGACAGAAGAAATAAAGGCACATGAAAGCAGAACTCATCATCCACAAGCAGCTTTAGGACCTCAACACAGCTCAACATGGTGTTTCTTTGGCCTTAGCAGGCTGACGTTTTGTCAACATCGACTAAGCTTTTGGTTAGTGATCCAGCCTTTGGCCTCTGCTCTGCCCTGAATAAGAATGAAGAATGCGAGCTTGGCCAGTCTTAGCAAAGGATAAGACTTTGGCTTATTGTCTTTACCTGCTGGCCTGAGCTACGGGATTATCCTGGACGTGTCACCCATCATTAAACAAAGCAATACAGCTCAAATCCTTTTGGCTCATGTGCCACTTCAAACTAGAGGATTAACCACAAGATTTTCTAAACCTTGCTTCTCGGATGTGGTTGAGGTTGCATATTTGTACTAAGCTTGTAAAAATACATATCCAACACCGAGTAATATAATGCCTTAATATTGCACAAGCCAAATGTTAATTTTCGTCTCATAATAGTAAATCAATTCAAGTGGTGTTAAGACTATAATCTCGATGTTTCACAATCCAAAGGGCTTCACTGATTCTACTTTAAACAAAGCCATAACAAATCCATGTGACACTCTAAATCAAAGGATTACTGACCAGACTTCTTAAGGCTTCTATCTCTGACATCATTAAGCTGCAAATTACTACTTTGTACATCTCAACATAGCAATGAAATGCCATTTTAGTGACACAACAGGGTACATTTTAACATTTACAATTCTTTACACTATATATTACACATATACAGTATATTATGAATTCTGGCTCTCCCTTTTAGTTGTGCTGTCTTAGTTAGTCCTGCCAGAGTCCCTGCTTGCACTCTGCACTAAATATACATTACATGCACCTTATACATTATGTGACTGTGATCATACCTAACTCTTCTCTTCTCCCTGTCTCTCTCTCTCTGCTCCTGAGCTGCCAATATTCCAGACCTCCTCTGCTCTCTGGACCTGTCTGACTCATCCTGGTGCCCCTCTTTGTCCATCCTCATTTCATAGAATGGAGGCCAAACAATTCCTACTCATCCGTTATCATCCAAAAGAGCATGGGTTCCCTGTTGAGTCTGGTTCCTCCCTAGGTTTTTTCCTATTGCCATCTCAGAGTGTTTTTCTTTGCCACCATTGCCCTCGGCTTACTCATCAGGGACAATCTAATTATTTTGTACACATTTTATAAGAATGTAAAGCTGCTTTGCGACAATGACTATTGGCTGTCTGCTTGGTTACACAGAGAGACAGATCTGTGGCTCGGCGCACCTGTGCAAACGCCCTCTCATCAATAGCCCCGCGGTGCTCAGGTTCTTCAGCAGGTCAGCCTGGTAGGCTTGCAAAACCGCCATGGTGTGCAGTGAAGCACCAGCCTGACTCGCTGCCTGAAAAGCTTTACCCACCAAAGCAGATGTCAATCTACATGACTTGGAGGGGAGTGTAGGCTTTTTCAGGGAGGATGATGTCCCAGGAAAGAGATAGCTCGCAAGCGTCTCTTCTATCTGGGGCATCATCATATAACTGTGAGCTTTCGCATCAACGATATTCGAATAAGTTGGAGTCGAGGGCACAAAAATACGCAATGAATACGGCTTGCTCCATGAAAGAGTTAACTAGTCATGGAGGTCACCAAAAAAAGGGAGAGAGAGACTTTGAGGCTCCTCCCCCCCCCGGCCACCCAACAGAAACCTGTCATCTAATTTCGAGCGCTTGGGGGAATCTCACTTCTGCAGCCAGTCGATATGCAACCGCTCGACCGCACGCGTTATAATCTCCAATAATTCCTCAAATGCTCTATCAACACTGGAGGAGCGTTGTGAGGAGGCTACTTCCATAGAAGCGAGAGAGGAAGATTTTTCCGCTCCTTCACAAGAAGCGCCGGAGCGCGGTTGAGAAGCGGCAGCTAAAACTTCCTGAGTGCGAGCGCGAGAGAAAGGGGGAATTCCGTCTCGTGCGCGTCTGCCAGATCAGCACGTGAGCCCCAGGAATGTGCCGCGGCTCGCGGTTTCTCTTTAAAGAAAGTGAGCTCCGCGCGAAGCAGGGAGGAGATCGCAATACCCATAGTCTCCCTGAAGCCCGAGGAGAGCGTGTTCTTCCCCCAAGCACCCAAAAAACTAAATTCATGGAGTTCGCCCTCCAAAAGAGATCTAGCACACGGAGGCACACATCTCTTAACCAACTCCGCCATATCGGTTCTTTTCTCTTGCTTTCGTTATGGCTTGCGCACACACACACTATACACACAAATATATACAAAGACCAACCAAAGCAATAATCAAAGTCAATGGGAGGCAAAACGTCACAACCAAATATCAAAACGGCAAAATCACAATCTATTTCCTCTTTCCCGCGTCTCTCTCCAGTTTATAACTGGTTGATGACGTCACTCTCAGGGCGGAAGCGACCGTGTGGAAGGTCAGGTAGATCCCGATGTGGGGACAGTGAGAAAACCTGGAGTGGAGTCTGGAGCGGCGCACGACCGCGACATGATACACACACGCGAGCGCAACGAAGCATTTATACAAAGCATAATATTTTTTGCATTCAATTGTTTTACTCAGTAGCGCATATGATTTACAATACTTCAAACAAAACATACTTAAGTAAAAGTAAAATTACAGATTTTACAAACTACTTTAAAAAGTAGAAGTACACAAAAAATTACTCAATTACAGTAACGTGAGTAAATGTAATTTGTTACTTTCCACCTCTGAAAATGAGTTATTCCAAAATAGCAAACTTCAAGTATACTAGTCATTAGTCTGGAGCAAGTACACTTAAGTATGCTTTGGCATGCTAGGATTCAATACACTTAGCATACTTTTTTTCACTTGGATCTGTATTAAGCATAGGCCAAAAACAAAAGGATTCTATTAGCCTATTCTATTGTAAGGCACAAATTGTTTTTGACAGTACAGTATAATATACCACATTATTACAGGAAATACATTAACTGGCAGCAGCCAATAGACATATGTTTCAAGCAAAGAATTTTGACTGGAAAAATAGTATTGTAGAACTGATTAACATATGAAAAGTTATTGATGGCCTTTCAAGTCTGTAGTGGTCATCAAAGGTGGACGAACCAGTGTTAAAGAATAGTCCTGGTTGATGTGTGAAATGTGAAAGTGCATGTACACTGTGTGTGAGGCCGGCAGCTTCCCTCTTGGCGTCATAGGCTCAGAGAGTGAGTTTGGCATCTTGAGATTGTCTTGCCCCCTTTTCACACACACAGCTCCTGCAGGTTGGGTGGCGCAGGTTTCACTGCGTGCGTGAGACCCTCAAGTGAGAAGTGTGTTTTGATGTGTGAGGACTGTCTGTTAGCCCGTCATCACAGTATTATACTCATAAAGTAATGACTGATAGTACCTTTGTGTTTTTTTTTCTAAAATTTGCACCTAATTGCTTTGACCTTTTCTTATCAATTTATTTACTTAATATATCTATAAGATAATTAAGATATAAGATTGTTAAATATGCATTGTTCCCCACAGAGGGGAGACCTGAAGTGATGTCCAAACTCCAAACTATAAAGTAGATGCAACCCTTTCCAGAAGTCTTTTCAGATGGGTGTTAACACAGTATAAGATGACAAAATCTGGATTACGATGCTTGAACAAGCACATACAATATGCATGATTGTCTGCATACTATTTGCCACATTTTGTATGCTTTTGTGTCCTGTTGAAGACATATTGGACGTTTTGCCCACTGATTTGCCAAATCAGCTTCTTCTGAGCAATATTCATTCAACAAATAAAGAGGTTCTGATTTAATTGTGGTGCTGTGGCTTCTTTTAGACACACAACTAAACAACACCCATTAATTTATATACTAAACCTTATTACAACACAGAACATGAACGTGGGCTGGACAGAGAGACATGGCAAGTCTCTTCAGGGCAACACACTGGAGAGTTGCTCAAATTAAACACAGCAGTCTAACAACATCAATGAGGCAAAATGCCACCAACTCAGTCCAATTTGGATTAGTGCTTTTTTGTAATGTCTGACATTTGAGGATGAAAAAAAAGGCAACGAATAGGCTCTTCCCATGTATTTCTCTTCCTGAGGGAGAATAGATTTATTTTTGAGAATTAAAGAAATTCCGCTTCTGCACTTACTTTTGCATTTAATCTCTTAACAGCCAGTAACAGTGACCAAGCTACTAGCTCTCTAAAGAGGAGAACTTCACTAATCTGAACAAACTCCTTCTTATGAACATATATTATATACATACTGCATATATAGGGTAAAAACTAAAAAAGGCAAGGAAAAATACAGAAATTAAATGCATGGTTGTAATAGCCAAAAAAAAATCCTTTGCAATGAAGTGTGATTTACTACCACTGTAGAGTATTTATATGAACCTAAACCTAAACATTTCAAATAACTCAGCATTTATAGAAATATTTATACATGAATAGATATAAAAAATAAAACATAAAACATGCATTGCAGTAAAACACATTGGTGTTTCTAACATTATTACTCTCAGGGCGAAAACATACAGTATCCCAAACGAATGTGAACACAAATGACAATGTCCATCCAAACTTTGCTAATGATAAGTTCCTGTTCTACATACGCAAATTTTACATAGCATTCTCATGTTATGGTAGTGGTTTTAAAATATGTTAAAGAGTCCTTGAAAAGTATTGTGAAACTTTCAGTAAAATTACCTCATGAAGTCAGTAGTAAATCAAACAGCCATTAAAGAGTGTGCAGCATAGCAGTGTAGCTGTAGCCACTCAAAGCTGCGACACTACAGATATCCTTCTACCTTTTCTCGGATCTGATAAATACTGTTTGTCCCTAAGGTATTTTCTTTTTTTCTCACATTCTGAACTAAAAAAATAATAATATAGGATTACTTGCTGGGTATTCTCAATTGCTGTTTCGTGGGATTGCGGACCTGATAAAGTATCACATACAGTATACTATATGTTTATATGAACAAACTATTTTTAAAGGAGAGAAAATAGCTTTTAACAGACTGTAATGCCCCCAATGGTAGAGAGCGCAATATGTTCAAAATGAAATACATAAAAAAGACGTACTGTAAATAAATGATTGCATAAAACACAAACAAACCAATAATATGAGCGTTTATTTCATTAGGCAACTTTTCATTTAATGGCATTAATGTCATTACACTATGTGCAGAGACAGATATGTAACAGCGCTCAATTGCTTTTAAACTTTTGACAGTTGCATCATCAATTGAGGAGTTCATTGGGTTCCTTTGCAGCATTGCATGTGGTGGGAAATAGATAATAATAATAATAATAATAATAATAATAATAATAATAAATACCAATGATAGTTTGGATATTTATTTTCAAGAACCAGGGCCAAATCCCACAACCTTCGTTCTGAGAAACAATCTATCCCAACGTTCCAAAATATAGCAGCAATTATAATGCATCAATTTTTGCAGTGTACTGTTTTGAGCTCCTGTATCCTTAGCTGAATTTATTCAATATTGTATTATTAAAAATCAATATGTATTACTTTATATTAAATGTATTTCAAATTAATATAATTATTTGTGTAATTTTTGTCTTGGATTTTTTTGTAAGGATATAATACTGCTACTACATACTGAGTTTCAAATCAAGAGGCAAGATGATTCTAGGCAAACAGAATAGAAAACAAATATTTTTGAGAACACCTATGGCAAACATAATTGGAAATAACTAGTGACATTTTGATTTCCAAAATGTGGAAATAGGCAATATCAGCATATCCTGCTGCTGTCATGTTTTTTTTTTTTAATTCTTTGTTCATCTTGTTTCATGCTGTGAATTGCTTATTTAAAAAAAAATCCAATCATATCTAATAACAGTACATGAGTGATATGCTTCAGAACCCCATTAATCTATCTATCTATCTATCTATCTATCTATCTATCTATCTATCTATCTATCTATCTATCTATCTATCTATCTATCTATCTATCTATCTATCTATCTATCTATCTATCTATCTATCTATCTACTGTATATTTACTGTCTGTATACCTTTACATTGCCAACAAAAAGTCTAGATTTCTGAATGCAAAGACAATTTCATGTAAGGCAGAACACAATCCAGCCACACAACTGACCAATTAGAACACGTATAACAATTTAAGTTATAGGACCATAGGAAATTGTGATACATGAACATCTAACATTTACGGCTTTGGACAACTCATTTAAAATATTTGAGTTCTAATCCTAACATCACTAAGCTCTGTAGGACACCAGAGAATACTATACTTACATAATATGTGGGTATTCTAGTAAGTTAGTTGTAGATAATGTGTGCTCAGACTATAGAAACTTTCTGCATTTTGTCAGATAAACATGTTAAAAGATTTAGCATGTGACCTGCAAGCTTGGCTGGGTAAGAGAAGAGGAGAAATTAGGCTTAAATTATAGAATTTTAGAGTGTGCTTGATTAAATCGCATAAGTACATAACATGGCATTCAGGGCATTTAAATAAACGTTTAAATAAACCTTCTTTAATGCTTATGACAGAATGTTGATATTCAACTTTCATTTGAAGGTGAGCTTTATTATGTAAAAGAAATTTGATTTGATTCATAGGGCACATACTTTATTTTACACTTTTTTATTATTATATTATTTGAATTGTCAAATCATTTTATTTCTTGTAAATATGTCTAAATGTAAAACTTTCTGTAAAGGTCTTCTGTGATAATATTTATTATTAAAAACACTATACATTTCACAATGTATTTGACTATATCTAAAGCCACAGGTTTATCCTGAATAGATCTTACTGAATATCCTGTTTGGTGTGACACAACAAAAAAATCCAGTTATACAGTAGCTTAGAAACCATCTCACACCGACTCACTGAATACAACAAAGCTCAGTGCTTATCTCCCACATAATTCATGCAAAGGTAAACAGCAAAGGTGGGAATAAGGCAAATCACAAGCAGAGTGCTTTCTCATAGATGCCTTTAAAATATTGACAAATAAAGGTGGCAGAAAAATGATCTTAAACACAATGGCAACATGCTTCTGTTATGTGTGTCAATAACAAAAATGGTAAAATACTTACAAACCAACAATCAAAAGGTTCTTTAGGAAAGTTTTTTTTTTAACGGTACTGTAAATAAGCTTTATTTTTAGAGTACAGTTCTCTTACTCTGGTTTGTTGAGAGTACAGTGGAGGGGTGTTGAAGTCTTAGGGCTCCCTCATGCCTGTGCTAACGTCTGTCTCTGCTGTTTTAGTTAGGCTGTTACTGCAAGGCATGATGGAGCTCAGCTTGCACAATAATTATCATATACACCATATGTCTTAAATTGAATGCTCCAAACCATATAACCAATCTGTTGTATCTTTTCGCTGAGTTGTATGTGCACTCCTGCGAACTCTCAGGCTGCCATTTTGTGTTCCTGAGGTGATCCTCCTGCTATGATCATGCCTCCTAGAGCATTTTTGAGGCAATTTTGTGTGCCTGGCTCCTGGCTGTCCAGAGATCTCACTCCTATTTAAACTCCTATTTTGATAGTATTTGTAACTATCTACACATTCTCTTGCTTGCTGCTCCGCTGCATGAATTTTTTTTTTTTCTTGGGTTCATAATCATAAACTATAGTTGTATAATCGAGCAAGACATACACCAATCATTATGTATTTTAATGACATTTTTGTACTCTACATTTTTTATTTGGAGTTAACCACAGGACACAATCCTCTCACTTCTGACATTCTTAGGAAATGTTCTTCACCTGTCATCACCACCAGAGTGCATATACAGTACAGTAGTCAGTTTAACACTCCTGGTTGGTTTGCTGTTTTTTTTTTTTTGTTTTGTTTTTGTTGGTTTTGTACTGAAATCAGTGTGAGTTGTGATCTGCAGTTCCTGTTTGACACTTTCTTCTATTAAAAGTAGTTATAAATTTCACTGAATTTAGTGTTTTTTTTAGTGGTTTTCGAAGCAATCCAGGAAATTAACGAAGCCCTGAGAACATGGAGCCATTAGGTACTAATTAATTCAATAGTTCAATAAATTATTTCTTCTATATTAATAATGAAAAGATCAGAAGAGAACTATAATTACAGTATATGTATATATGCATTCCAAAAAATAAGTCTCAGTTTGGATTAAAATAATCATAAAACTTAAGAGCCTTTGACTACAGTGATTAATAAGCTTCATATTTATTAACCAACATATCTCTGATTATTATTAGTTTGTAAATTTAAATGGTAATATTTCTGTTTTGCACATAATGTGAAGTTTTGTGTTCCGCAATGTTCGGTTTTAGGGCCACTGCTATTTTCTCTTCACATGCTTCCTCTGGGCAACAGAATTTGTAAGCATGGCATTATGCTGATTACACACAGTTATATGTGTCTCAGCAAAGCCAGATGAGAAAAGCCAGCTAAATAAAATTTAGGAATGTGTGAAGGACATTAGACATGGGATGCTAATTAACTTCCTTCTGCTTAATCCTGACAAGACAGAAGTTCTGGTGCTAGGATCACATGCAGCTAGAAGTAAGCTTTCTGATCACACAGTAACTCTGGATAGCATTTCTGTTTCATCATATACATCAGTATAGAGTGATTACAGATTCCAGTCCTTCATTTGAAGATCATGTAGATAGTATTACTAGGAATTCATTTCAGATATATTGCCAAGATAAGAAATATATTGTCACTACATGATGCATGATGCCTTACTTTTTGGATGTTCAACAAGGTGCATTAACAAGCTCCAGTTAGTCCAGTATGCAGCAGCGAAAGTCCTCACTTTCACCAGAAGATATGAGCACACCATCACTATCTGATCCACACTGCACTGGCTGCCAGTGAAATTTTGCATAGAATTTACTACTATTGATGGATAAATCACAAAATGGTCTTACGCCACAGTACCTAAGTGAACTGTTAGTGTTTTATGATTCACCACGCCTATTTCAAAGGATGCATCAAAGGATGCATGCTGCTTTTTCTTACAAAGCCCCAAAGTTACGGAATAGCCTTCAAATTAGTTCAAGACTCAGACACAACCCCTAGGATAAAAACCTATTTATTTAGCCAAGCATTTTGGAAATAGATTTGCCTTAGGTAAAATGGGCAGATCTGCGGAGATTCATTGATCTACAGTATGATGGTTAACTGATATGTTTAGATGCTGTCTTCCCCACTCTCATTGATCACTCTGGTTTGTTGAAAGTGGAGTGACTGGTTGCTTTACTTCCCAGGGAGCCCTGCTAGGGAGTCTGTGTTTCCTACTGGCTCTCCCTTTTAGTTATGCAATCATAGTCCTGCTGGAGTCACTGCTTGAATTCTGCACTAAATATACATTCTCCTTTTACATGTGATTGTGACCATACCCCCCTCTCTCTCTCTCTCTCTCTCTCTCTCTCTCTCAATTCCTGCTATCCAATACAGTATCAACCAAATGAGGATGGTCTCCCTGTTGAGTCTGGTTCCTTTCAAGGTTTTTTCATATTGCCATCTCAGGGAGTTTTTTCTTTGCTGAACTGTCAACTTTATGGAAGAAGTGTATTTGGAACAAACTAGTTTTGATCAGAGATCATTTTATCGTAAGTTGCCTCTTAACACCCAACAGTAGAAATTACAGCTATGTTTAATAGTAAAAGTAAGAGGATTTCCACATGCACAATGTGACAAAAACAATCACAGGATTGGGATGAAAGAACTATGGTTAATTTAAACAAAAGAGTTAATTTGCTAGGGAGCATAAAAGATGGATGTTGGATCATGTGGTTTGATGAGTCTAGGTTTACACTATTCCAGAGCAACAGTCATTGGACTCAAATTTGGAAAAGTGGTTCTGGGATCCTGAGGATTTTAACGCATGAACTGGGCTTAACCCAAGTCTTTGGGATGTGCCATAAAGTAGTTCGACTCTCCTATCATCAATACAATACCTTAGCCAAAAAATCTGGATGGAAAGAAAATTTGTGATATTGCATAAGGTTGTTGAAACTTCTGTATGCCACTGCCAAATCTGTGCCATAATAAAAGCTAAATGCAGCCATTGGGTTCAAATATATTAATTGTTTAACATGCTGCATGCCTATCATAAATGAAAAGTAAAATTGTGTGTGTGTGCGAGGAAAAAAATTCGGACCTATACGTATTAGACTAACCATTCCAAAACAAATAGTCATAAATATTGGGTTGCTCCCCATTTCATGCTACTTTGCCTCCCCTCTTATGCATAAGCTTTTCTATTTGGTTCATGGCTGCAAGTATTTGTTCTCATTTAGTCACAAGACCAAAAGAGATTCGACAATCATGATGGCAAGAAGCCATTGTGCAAATCTGTTGTTCTTATTTGCCCAAATTTGTTCAGTGGGTTTATCCTCAAGGCAGGCCTTTTGAGGTTTTTCACAGTCCCCTTGTTAAAGGATTCCTTTTTGGACCAAACTTTCTGTGCAGGTGCATTGTCACTCTGTGACAGTTTATGGAACCTTAGTTCCACTGAAATGAAATCTTAGCATACTAGGAAACTGAGAATACTAAATGAAAGCAGTTATGCCACCACCTTTATCTGTATTGTAACACACTCACTTTAGCTAATGTGCATTTTTGGCACAGCATCTCGAGGCATAAAGGCAAAAGACTGAAGATTTAGTTTATATATTGGACAATAGTTTTATGGCCCAAAATAATAAGACAGCAAACTCAATTGTGTCTTGCTCTGCACCTATTCTGCCTGATGTTTGAACTATTACTGGAACCCTGACATCACAGTTGAAGGGGGAGTCACCTTCAAAAGACTAATGTTGTTTGCCAGGAGATGCTATATAAAGATGCTACAAGAAGTGTGTATTTTTGATCATGTTTTTCAGCTGAAATACTTGACAAACAAAATGAGTGGTCCATTAATTCCTGTAGGCTGATCACGACTTTATACTGTATGCCTCAACAAAAACATAATGGCAGTAAAGTACTTGGCTGTTCTGTATTACACAGGCTTGTGTGTGTGTCTCTCACTCACGTCTTTGTTTGTCAGTGTTGTGCTGGAGCCTTCATGCTCAGTTTATTTGATTATATACAGTAGTAACAAATGCTTCTAATAATCAGCCAGTTCAACGGAGAAATGAAGCTTCTTTCTCCAGTAAATGAATGAAGTCCTGTTTGTTGTTAGTTAAAATAATGTGCGGAAGGTAAACTATTAAACTAAACTTAACTTTTTTCTTTTTTCGTATTATATTTTACTGTTTACTTTGTGCTTTCGTTAAGGTTAATAGTCACTGAATGGAATTTATTTGATGCTCATTAAACCGTTACAATTATAACTTTTTCCTTAATGTTTCTCCTCAAGTTGGTCACCTGCCAGTTTCCTCCCACTAGTCAGCTCTTCCCTATCATATAACTACAAAATGGAAAGCTTGAAAGCCGGCATGTGCTTCCTGCTAGTCATGTGAAGCCAGCCAAAAGCATCTTTTTGAACCATTGCTCATGGTGTGTCTCAGTGCCGTGTAAAACCCTTGGAAGAAGGCAATGTCTGCCTTCTTTTTCACCTACATGAGCTCAGAAATGTCAGCAGTTGGCTCATCTTTTTGTGACTGACAGTGGAAAAAATGTGTCACCCCCCCCAAACAGTATGCTCCTTAGGCTCCTGACCACAGAAGCCTATGGGAATAGTCAGGATTTTAACTTTGAGCACTTTTTAAAACAATTGAAGGCCATATTCTTCTTCTTATTATTATACATTTTTTTATCCTATATTATCCTAAAATTAATGAATAAATAGCATTACATAAGAATATTTGCATGCCTGTAAAGAAAGTGACATATTACATGACAGACGAGTTTTCATATGGGGAAATAAAATAAAATAATGTAGACTCCTGGGTTTTGCATGAAAAAAGAATATCTTAAGTTGCTTTTAATGTAGAAATGTTTTCAAAAGCATCATTGCATATGGCTGTTGTTTGGATATTCCCAAGACTTTTACACAGTACTGTAAATAAAACAGCTGTTAGGTTTTACTGAGCATGTTGGAGAATATGAGCTCTTTATCACACTCGCTCCTTTCTATTTACATCTGTATCTTTGTAGGGAATGGTCTTGTATATAATAATGCAGACATAATAAACGTATATAACAAAACTTTTATTACAGATAATATGACATCTAAGACCTTTGCAAAGTACTGTATTTATACAGTACACACACACACACACACACACACACACACACACACACACACACACACACTACTGCATTGTTTTTATTTAGTGTTTTATTTTCTACATTCTACAAGAATACTGGGGATTTCAAAACTATGAAGTAACACATATGGAATTCCATTTTGCTTAGCCTTGTTACAGTTACTCTTTGTTTGAAAAATAAAGGAAGAAAGGAAGCCCCATCAATACCATTACAACTAAACTTTGCGAGGATTACAGTTTACAATACATCATAGTGAACATAATGTTAAATGGAAATTAAAACCCTTTCTGATTGAAAGAATTTTTGAAGACATATTTCAACTCAAAACAAATCATTTTTTATTCTTAAAAATCAAAATGTCTATGTATTGTACTGTATTTTTTTTTTCAATGACAAAACCTGAACAGGCTGCTCTTAGTTTATTCATTTATTCAGTTTCAGTAGTCACTTTGCCCTGGTAAGATTCACAGAAATATCTGAGCAATGGTTTGGTCTATAGTTAAAATGAAGATCTGGTTATTACTGGTTATTACAACTCAATCATGCTCAAAGGCCCAAACAAGACACATTCCTGAGTCACCCTCTGTGGGGCAAATCAAGAAAATGATTGTACGAATTGAATATTGGAACCAGAAGCTATTCCGAGCAGTAGGAATCTGGCTTGAAGCCACCTCCAAGACTATTTGAGTTTAACAGCCTTGGTGAACATACGGCAGCTGAGACGATTTTCTGTTAAAGGAGGAAGGAAGAATAAAACCACCTCGGCATGTCACTCTGAGTTTAGAGAACTTAGAGAGCACATTGTTATTCTGCTGGGTTCATAAAGAGCTGTCAGCACTGAAGCTCTTTCCCCCAGCACAATCCTTACTGACAGTTCAGGAACTGCAATCATGTGATAGGTTTGTTTCTATGGCAACGTATGTTTCCATTCCGAAGCAAAGCACAGAATTTTTTTAATTCAGCCAATGTGTGGGTCAACAAATGCGCCTTGTTGCATTATCTCAGTCTGACGGGTTTCAAAAATGTCAAAGCACTTATTTCTGAAAGCAAGCAAGAAGAATTAGCTAATAGGTTGACAGATACATTGTTAAATTAGTCATTTTAGTTCCTTCAGTGAATCTGTCGTTTATTGTCCTTTCATGGTTTCTTTGATCTTTTAGCTTCTGTCCTGGGACAGGGCTCACTTATTTTACTTTCATGTTTCATCAAAATATTTTTATTTGTATATATATCATTTTTATGAGGGGTTTTAATCACTTTTTTTATGCTTGATGCTTGAAGGAACCAGGCAAGGAAATAAAATAAACTCACAGAGAAATGCATACAGAATCATAAAACACCATTAAGATCCATTTACAATTTGTCTCTGAAAAATAAATGACACAGCATCTTATTTGACATTTTGTTAATGATGCCCCCTTCACTGCAGCCATTTCTGTAATTATACTGGTAAAGGACAAAAGACAGAAAAACACACTGAATTTTGAAGGCGTCTATACTGTATGTGTCTCTGTATGCAAAGTACAGTTAAGAGACAAGAAATAAGGGTTTCTATCATATTGTATGTTGTAAAGTTTGTCATTAATCTGGAATAAACATAAATTATCTCAACTTGAGCATATACAGTAACGTCTTAGTCCCATTGAACATAGTAATGTGTGTAAATACTGCTATAATGTGATCATGTATAGTAACATATGTATAGTGCTATAATCTGTCCTACTGTATATAATTTTGATGTTATTATTGGACAATAAACCAACGTCAATAATTTTACAGCATCTCAGGCCAAACTGTAAGAAATCTAGTGAGTTATGATAGTAGTTAATTCTTTTCACATTCTTTTGCGGTAACTTTATACTCCTTTGAATTGAGTGTGGGGTTTATGCCAGGAAAACCAGGCAAGAATACACCACAAAAGTGATGCCAGCGCATGTCAGGGTGTTCTGGACACACGTTCACACCTAGGGTCGGGTGTGGTGTGGAAAATCTACCTTCCAACATCTTTTTGCTGGGAGGAACCAGGAGGACCTTTGCTTAGGAAGGCAATGACATCCACTACACCATCATACTGTACAGCCTAGCAACCATAAATAGTAAAGACGTATTACCATTATTAATCCTTAGGTGTTGTTCAGGAACAGAATTTATAGACTACTAAAGCTACTTACATACCTTTCTGCATGAGATAGTTTAGATATAGATGATAACTAACATAATTTACCATCACTCCTCCTTTATTATTGTTGTACTAATATACAACAATAATATACTAAATAGCAAGAGCAACAAAGTGTACAGTTGGAGTCACCCCTCACCAAATTAAAATGCATGACTGTCCTTTGCACTTCTGGCCAGTTTGGAAGGACTATATAACACCATGAAGAACATGGACCTGGTCCAACTCAGGAAAAGAAGTGAGTTCCAATCACATGAGATTGGAAAGAATAGTGGGCCATTTGCCCCTGAGTGATCCCAATATAGTGCAGTAGTCATTTGCAGGCGCTCTGTAATTGAGCGAACCGGCCAAAGTTAAGGGTCACTGACTTATGTGGTGAGAGAAGGACAGGTAAGCTAATGTATCCTGCCAGAACTACAGCTAGGCCTGGTATGTCCCACATGAACCCTGTTCAACTGGAGTTCTTCCATCAACCACTCAAGCCCAAACAACCCTGCTCTGATCACAGTGGGAAAGAGGTAAAAGGGTCAAAAGATAGGGATGCAAGTTGAACTATGTCATTATTAGGTGGGAAATGAACGAGCTGCGATTTTGCTGATGTTAATTATTTTATAATTACTCATTCCTTCATGCTGAACAGACATTATTATCATAATGACATTAATACCTTTTCAATTAAATTTTCCTTTGAAGGAAATGGATAATTCTTTTGCATTTTTGCATTCTTTTGCATTTCATGGGTACTTCATATTTATTGAGAGAGCAAGTGAGCAATAGGGAGAGGTGAAAAGGTGAACCATTTTAACTCATGGTAGGTGTCTGTGTGCAGAAATATCAGTGTACCACAATTCATTTTCAAACATGTTTTTTTCCCTTCATTTTTATCTGAGGAAACACTTAGATTTAACTCTTTGATCCTTTGATCCCCCCCCCTCACTCACACCACAGATATCAATGTAGCAACCTGCAACATATTTTTGTCCACCGATCAGCCATAACATTAAAAACGCAAAATATTATCGTATTAAATAAATAAGTGAAAGATAAAAAAAGTAATATGTTGTTGCTTGTCTGAGGGTGTATTTGCTGATACTGAGACTTGCTATGATCAGTTGGAGTTTGCAAGTCCTCCCCATGCTTTGTGGGTTTCCATGCCAATTAGACTAATTAAAGGTCCCAAATTAACTGTGGTGTGATGGATTGGCACGGGGCCCCTGTGACCCTTTATACAGGATACACTGATATAGAAAATGTTGAGATGATCCTGTGTGTCAGATATCATGTCAAGCAACTGTTGCTTATCCAGCCACTGTATTACATGGAGTATCCCAGAATATTGTGATGTCATCTTTCCAGTTTCACCAGTGAGCTAGCTAAAATTAGTGTAGAATTATTATAATGTATAATAAAATATATAAACCAAGCAGTAGCAAGATAGCTAACATTTTGGTAGCTAACATAACTGCTATCATGTTGTATAATTGTGATGCCAGTATAGCAAAATATCGAGCAATAGACTTACTATGTTATTGTAAGCCTGATAAAGAATACCTGATAGCTAGGTAGCTAAAAGTCTAAATAGTATATAGTATATTTAAACCCATTGGCCAAGTTACCCAAGTCAGTACAATATATTATTATAACATTCGAATAGCAAAAACGTCTCATTATCAAAGTCAGTTGAGAGGGAGAGAAAGAGAGAGAGAGGCCTGACCAAAGAGTGGGAATTTGGGAGGAGTTAAACATGACCTTTTTCTATGGTAACTGTATTATCACAATACCTAGCAACTAAAG
>QMIH01001632.1:49294-67015 GCA_003987875.1 Clarias batrachus | reverse complement strand
TTTTCCCCTATGTGCACACTGAGTAGGAAATATCATGGCCAAACCAGGGAACTTCTTTTTGATGCAGGTGCCTAGTCAGGGGTGAAGCTTCTTCACTTCAGGACCCATGTATCATGCTCTGTGCATCTAGATCTGCTGGTAAATGCATTCAAGAAGTGTCATCTATGCTACAGATGACCAGTTGAATAAAATTCTTTCAACTCTCCACGGAGCTTAGTCTGAATGTGGCTTCATGTGGCTGGTGCTAGACGAATGATATGAGAAACTGGAATGCTGCATGGCTCCTTTTCCAATTTCTCAGATACCCAGTGAAATGATACATAGTAATTTCAAATGTGTGGATGTTGATTTTATTTTGTGTGTACTTTTATATACTGTATTAACTTATTACGTGAAACATCACTGGTGGAACAAAAGTACACATTTAAGTTGGCTTACATATTATGTGTATATTATCTATAATCAAATTGGGATGTTTCACTGTGTGCATCACTCCACTCATCCGTGTCACCATGAACTTCCACTTCATTGTTTAAAACTGTTACTACAGTACTGTTATTGACATCTTCAGTGGACATGTGAAACGATATATTTTAGGAATATAACTTTTGGCTTAAAATATGAAAGCACCCCTCAAAATATCTAGTTAGCTTGTTGACAGGTGACAGATTGCAGTACACAGGGAATGTAGAAAATTGCAGGTTCTTTCCAAATGTGCAATATACAATTTATCTTATTCTTATTATAGCATTTATCCATGGGACAACAAATGTAGTCCTCTTCATCTCCACCAGCTATTATGTAGAATGCGGATGTCGTAAAGTGAGATTCTTTAAATGCCCATTTAAATGTAATGATTGAATGCTGAAATTCATTTATCTTCCTTTATTTTATAAATCACACTCACACTCAGTAAGCAGTTGTGCATGCTTATTATTTTACTGAAACTGAAAAAGACATTTGTCTGACACAAAACTCATATTGCTAAGCATTAATTCAGACATGTATTCATCTATAACAAACGCAATACATATAGCATACATATAGACCTCTGCTGTTCTGATTATAGACGCATAGAGATCAATTAAACAACCTGCTATTTGTGCTGGATAGCTGGTAAATTAATTTAATTAGAAATTAATTAAATTTAAATAAATGGTTTTCTCAAAAAGCTGGAATTCAACCATCTGGTTTGCAATGATTGTATAGGTGGAAACATATTGCTAAACAATTTTTTTTGCGTGTTTGTTTGTTTTTTCAATATAGAATCACTTTATTCTCTAGTTAAGACTTGCAGGTAAAACGAATACTGTGAAAGGCTCATACAGTGCCAGAAAGACATCTGAAAAAAAAAAAAAGTTTAAAATTGAGAAAAAATAAAAAAATAAATAAGAACAAAGAATATTTTACAATCCATAGTTTTATGGCCTTCGTCAAAAGTACTTTTTTCTCAATTCTATTACGAAGGTACCTTGAAGAAAGTGTGCTGAATCAGATGTAGCCTTGCAGAACACAGTTGCATCGATTTGTTCGGAGCTTCACTTCCAAACAAAGTTAATGATAGTACTGCATATACGATGAGACATACAGATTTTAAAATACATTTAAAGCTTAAAACAGGCAATGTAGGGCGCTCACTTAAATTATTCCCTTTATTACATCCACTACACTGTATGTGATCAGAACAGGCTGAGACCACACTGTTAACTTTGCATTGTTAAATTCTCACTCAAATCCTTAATGCTCAGACACTTCATGGCAGTTTGACATATGCACATTTCGATCGCATGAAAAGCTGTCAGTCTTACATGTACAATTATACAAGCCTACAAAAATGCCATGTCAAAGCAGCAGGCAGCAGTATTCCAAGCTTCATTCCTGAGCTTGGAATACTGTATGTAAAATTTAGTGTGTGGTCCTTGGGTCTACATTATTTTTCTTCTGTTTATTACCAAAAGTTTAGTGGTAGGTACAGTAGATCATCTATTCAAAATTGCCTTTAGGTGCTTTGTTATGGAATGATGTAGCCCTGTCTCTTGTCAATTTTTTCCCCTAATACCCCTATTCCACTCAACCAAATTCGCAACCAAATCTACACTGATGTTAACCTGGAGATCTTGGTAAAGGCTGGTAATGGCTCCTTACAACCTGTTCTAAGGTCTGAATTTTGTCGTATTTGTTAGCATCGTTAGCATCAAAAGGAAGGGTGCCTCCTGACGAAATTTTTCGTTAATGCCTTGGTATCAATTCATAAGCACTGTTATCCAGTCCTTATTGATTCTTAAGCGCCGTTATTAAAATGATTCTTCGTTTCTTAAGCCATGTTATTGAGTCGTTGTTAATTCTTAAGCACTGTTATCGTCTCCCTATCTGTTCAGCAGCATTCGGCAGGCAAAAATACTTGTATCAAATGTAAATGGAAATAATGACAAGGAAAAAAGTGATAATTCAACATGATTGAAATATATATTGTATGTGCAATGCACAATAGAAATGTGTCATCTAATATATAAATTTTTCAATAAATTCTGTTAATTTTTATAATAAAGTCTGACGGCAAAATTTTATTCCTAAAATATATATGGTTTGGTCATTTCATTTCATTCAAACTTTGAAATACATGAGTATAATTTCTTTTATACATTTTTATATCATTATAATTTGTATACATCAAGCTGCATCAAATTCTATTTTCAATAAAAGCACAGTATACATCACGTTACATCATAACACACTGAAGATAGCAAGGGTGTGAAAGCCATTCTCCACAACATGTCTCCCTCTAAATGTCCTGTAGATAGTCATATGCTTTGGATCTGTAAGTCCACGTCTACTGTAGTGCTTCATCAAATAAGTCCTCAAGGCGAAAGTGTCATCACTGAGGATAAAATAAGACATGGGCTTGTCATCATTGGTCATGGGTTCTGGTAGAGAAAAAATAATGGAACCTTCCTCTATGCACTCCCTCAGCTCACTGTCATTAAATAGCTGGGCATCTAACATATTCCTCCAATGTCTATAGGTCAGTGTCTATCTGTTAACGGGATGGTATGAGGTTGGTAAAATATTGTTTGTAATGTTGGTAGCGATGGTACAGTTTAATGATCAATTCATTAGGACTCGGTATAACAGTTATACCAAGTTACATTCCTCAACAGCTCAATACTGAAAGGTTACCATGTCACTAACACTTTACTATTGTCTCATGTCAAAATTCGCTATAGAGTGGTTTTCATTTCCGTATGAATTAATTTAAATCATTAACAGCTCGATGAGGGGTCACTACGCTTGAAGAATTAGTACTGACTGCAACAACTTCTAAGCCAATTTCACATCGGCAGACATTGGGAGAGGTTGGTAGCAAATTCAGCTGGGTGGAATGGGCTATAACCAGGATGAAGAGGTTCTGGAGATAAATGAATAATTTAATAATTTAATTACATTCAAAATTAGTTTTAACCTTAAATATGGTATTTGTTAGTCAGACAGTTTTAGTCATGAATGATGAAGGATTCTAAATATTGTTTAATCCTAATTTATTCACTGCAATCTTATGTTCATAAAATTATAACAAAAGCTTGCAGTGTGATTGGTGTTCATGTTTTTTGTGAAAGAAATGGAAACTTATCAAACCAGTTTGGCTCTTCTAGTTTAAAGTCATGGAATATATATACACTTGCTTTATCCTGTATACAGGGTAACGGTGAGCCTAGAGCCTATTCCAGGAGACTTATGGCACGAGGAAGGGTGCCCTAGACACTATAGACAAGGGGCCAATCCATCTCGGGGCACACACACACACACACACACACACACACACACACATACACACACACACACACACACACACACACAATTTGGCTAACCACAGTCTTTGGACTGTGGGAGAAAACTGGAGTACCCAGAGGAAACCGACCAAGTATGGGGAGAACATGCAAACTCCATGCACACAGAGGCGGGATTCGAAACTGGCCGTAAATCAAAACTGGACATTGAAGGTGCACAGTGCTAACCACTAAGCCACCATGCTGCCTATACTAAATAAATACATATAAGGAAGAATTCAGAATTCTCAAGGAGAAAAAACTGTTTCTGAAATTTTAACTGTTCTAGTGACTTTCTTTCACTAAAATGTACCAAGGAACTTACCTAGTAATCATTTTTGGATATTGATTTAACTCCCCTGTAATGTTCTTGTTAATAACATTGGCATGTTCAGACTTGAATATTAGGGTCAAGGCACAGATCAGTACCAAACTGCACACCTAGTGGTTTTAGCTTTCATCATAGGACACTGCGTAAAGCTTAGAGGGCATTAGATAATTGGCAGTGTTTCTGTGGGTGAAAGAAAGAAAAAAAAAACCTTACAGTAAGGCATAATCACAGCAGAGAACATAATGAGAAACCCAACTCAGCCATATCATTTTTACAATAAAAATTGCACTATATAATGATGCTTGATTACTGCTATAATGACTCCCAACCAATGTTTGTGTGTGTAATTGTAATCTCTAGAGGGCCTTAAAGTAATAAATATGAACAAACAATACTTCTTAATCATGTTGTGATTAACTCAGTGTAAAGCACTGTTTATTTGATGAGCTGTGAGAAATAAATGAAACAATTACATGAATTTATTAAAAAAGTAAATTCAGTGAATTGCACATTTCCATCTTTTATTATACAGACACTGTAAAATCTGTCATTTCTATTGCAGCTTCAACTTACATAGCTGAAAGGTAAATTTATAATGCCACTAGGCATTCGGGCATGAGGCAGAATACAGGATGCCAATGGACTGCAGGGCACAACATGCACACTCCATGGACACAGAGCCAAAGGCGGGACCCTAGAGGGTTCAGGGCACAATGCTAAGCACTATGCCAATTTTTTTTTTTTATATAAATGAGATGTAAGGCTATTCGCAATATGCAATTATCTCTTGTGTCATAGTACTCACACACACAAGAACTAAACCATAAAAGAAATGAGAGTTGCAGTAGTAATTGATATTCATCACTTTTTTGTTTTGTTTTGTTTTTTTTGCAAAACTTTCAACAGGTAAGTAAAGCTATCACAGAAAACCTTACTCATTCATGAAAAATATATTCTTAAGTGCAGATTCTTAAGTGTTGCTATAGACAGATTAGTCTTATTGTTTAGGTTAGCTCGGTTAGCTACTGCTTGGGTTAGTTAGCTAGCATTACCAACTCTGTAAGGTGCGAGTAAATGATGTAGTAAATGACTAGTATATTGACAGTGAGCAAAAAGCACATGAAAGCTAATTACAAAACAGGAAACAGCAAAAACACTCTCATTCTCACAGCAGCAAATTGATATGAGCTCTGGCATTTAACTTTAATTTTTTATCTTTAAATTCCCACTGTTGGTATTAGATTAGCATAGTGAGCTGTACAAGAGTTAGGTAAGAATAATAATTAGCAAACACCACAACCACCAACATCAACAACAACAAACTAATAAGAGCTCATAACTAAAAAACAGAGGACAGTAAATATTATCCATTCTATTATTATTATTATTATTATTATTATTATTATTATTATTATTATAGTATTTTATACTCTTCTTAAAGTCTTCTATTTTCACCCTCCGATACAGCAGGTGGCAATATTCACCTAGTTGTTTTGCGAGCCACCATAAAAAAAAGAAATGAATAAAAAGAAGACGAGGAAGTCAATATTGCCTACTATTATGAGAGTTCGGGAAAAAATGTCAAGAGCAAAGCTCTTGTGTGCCTTCCTACTTCATCAAATATGGCATATGATATGGTGGTCAGTGGATGAGACTGACCTGTGCTACTCACACACAGATTTCGGATGAGACAGAAGGCATTGATGATGTCATGTTCACCTCTATGTTCAAGTATGATTGACTTCCATATTTTTAAAAACGGAGATTTTTTTCTTGTTTTTCAAAATAATTCTGTCTACACGAACTAGGGTTTAAAAATGTCTTTGTCCACATGAAAACGCAAAACGCCCTGTTAATCTCAAATCTCAATTTTTTTTAAATACCTGGCTACGTGTGGACATGGCTTAAATGTAATTCAATTTTAAGTGCAGTAAGCGGACTTCCAACACATACATCAACAACAAACTATTTCATAGCTTGAGAGTGGTGGAATGTTATATTTGGTAATGTTCATTCTCAACTTTTCTGTTTCTGGCTATGTGGCATTGTGTACAGTACTGTACGTGGTTAGAAATGGGAGACAGGATTAATGAAGTAAAAACAAGCAATTTTAACAAAGCATTAATAAGCATATAGTTAGGAATTAAAGTCAGATTAAAAACATTTATTATAAAAATTTATCCTTTGTATGTTTATTCAACATTTATTTTAAAAATATTTATTCCATTATGCGTCTTGCTGTAGCAGCTCTCAGAATATGTTAAGCATGAGTGTGATCTGCACTATGGTCACGGGTGTCACTGTATTCAAACAGTAACTTTAATAACATCATAAGGACGGAGTTATTAAGTACATGTAATAGCTGATATTGCCCAGGAGAGCTCAGGCAGCTTCAGCATCATTAGGCCTGAAGCCCGGGGGAGCCCACACAGCAACCATGACTAACCCATCATTCACAAATGAGTGCCATTACATGAGGAGCATGAATATTCTCCCTGGTTAGACAGAGTGGAGGAATAATCGAGTGCACTGGACCAAAAAATGAGACGGCCTCGGTGTGTGCGCAAAGAGAGCGGCAGCAAAACACTCAGCTTCTAATCCTCCATGGGAGATGAAATGTGCTACTCATACGCATTTAGAAAATGCTGAACTTCAAACCAAATGCACCTCTTACATGATGTCTCTCAATGTAAATGGGAAAGAGTCATTTTCTAAACAAACAGCACACTGATACAGCGGTTTATCACTTCTATACTGTGCTATTGTATAACTGAACCGTTATTTGCAGGTAGCACTACTCAGGAAATGGCCTTTCTCTCTCTCTCTCTCTCTCTCTCTCTCTCTCTCTCCATCTTTATATCTATTGTTTGTTGCCTAGAAGATATGAAAATTGTAGTCATACATTTTTGAAACTGGATTTACTGCACCACCAGAGGCTGATAAATGAGAGCTTTGGAGCAGAATAAAAGAAAACGAACAAGATAAATATTACATAAATTAATTTAAAGAAAAACAGAGAGGCAGAAAGAGTGAGTGAGAGATAGAGATACAAAGTGAGCGATAGAAAGAGAGATACAAAGAAAGCACATTAATGCACGCAAATGGCTTCTTTTTAAATAATAATAATAATAATAATAATAATAATAATAATAATAATAATAATAATAATATACAGTACTGTTTTAGATACCATATTATCTTTAATATATAATATATATAATATATGTCATATCTGCATTATTATGTAAAAAAATCATTCACTCTTTCCAAACATAACAAAAAAAGTTATAAATAAATAATAGGTGTAGTGGAGAATAATATTTGCATACCTATATTTGTATAGGTATTTATATTTGTATACCTGTAACAAAAGCATCAATTTACATGACGGACAAGTTTTCAAATGGAAACCAACAAACAAAAAAATGTTCAGCTTGGATGTATCTGGTGCCTTGTTAAATGATTAGATTGGTGTTCTTACACATGCTAGTGAATTTGGTTTTGCTCAATTCTACTGTAGTACAATAAAAACATTAAGACATAATTGGATATATTATTTTCAGTTATATTTAGATAAAATATTTGCATGTTGTAAAACTGTGTATTCACAGTGCATGTTGCTGACTAAAGACTTTAATGTACAGTAAATGATACTGTAAGTATAATTAATACTACACAGAGTAAAAAAAGGTGAGAATAAATATAATATACTGACTAAAATGCATATAAAATAGTTTATGTTCACAAGGTTGATCATAGACAGTCATGAAAATAAAAAAACACACAGGAAACACATAAACAAGCAAATAAATAAATATATAAGCATGTTTATAATCACTTAACTTTAAGTAAAAGTTAAAAAAGTGTCATAGCTTAATAGAAGACCTACTGAGACCTAAATCTCGGTCATGTTGATGGCAGCCGCATGACAGTTAAAATGGCAGCATTTAATACGTTTAAAGGTTTTTATCCAATTATCCTATTTAAATGTAAGTCATCTGCCAATGTGCACACATAACATAATTAAAATAAATTTTCTATGCAAAATCCAAAACCTCAATGATTGACCTTGTATATACAGTGTCCATGCATGTGTATGTACTGTAAATTAACCCATAACAGGTAAATTGTGTATTAATCTTCAACTTCAAATTTTACAATTTGCTACAGTTTGTTACTTTTTTAAGGGGAAACATTTTTTTGGCTGACTCTGTATAGAAATTATTTATAATAACTCCCATTTTTGCCATTTATCCTATACTTTCATCATTCATTCAAGTAAAAAAGAAAAAAAAGCAACCAAAGAATATATGCCAAGGAAAGAGGACAATAAGGGTTTATGAAATGTTGGTAAATTTTCATATACGTGTTCATAAAAAAAAAAAATTATGGAAATCACATGAATTTTGAAAACAACTCCTAAGTGCACGTACTGTAAATTTACAGATAAGAAATAAATTGTATAGTCAATTATACTTCATTAATATACTGTATATAATTGTATTATAATTGTATACTTAAAATTGTATTGCTGCAGTTTATGGATTATACTGTAAATTTTTTATTTAAATATTAAGATTTCTTTTTATATTAATACAGTGGAACCTTGGATTACGAGCATAATTCGTTCTGGAAGTGGGCTTGTATTCCAAAACACTCTTAAACCAAAACATCATTTCCCATAAGAAATAATGAAAACTCAAATTATTCATTCCACAGCCCGCAAAAATAAATACATAAAAATAATTAATAGAATCTATAAAATGAAAATAAAACAAATTAATCTGCACTTTACCTTTAAAAAAAGTACAAATAAATCCTGACAGATAAATGTTTCTGTTGGTGCACGCAGGCGCCGTGTGTGTGTGTGTGTGTGTGTGTGTGTGTGTGTGTGTGCGTGTGTGTGTGTGTGCGTGTGTGTGTGTGTGTTTTTGTGGAATTGTGTTTTACACAGTAACACTCCTCCTCCTCCCTCTCCCCACCTCGCTTTTTAAGATTCACAACAAATACACATACACACAACGGAAACACCGTTTTAACAGGAAAAAAAGAAATCTYTCTGAGACKGGCATGAGCGTATATTAACAGACTCACTTTTTAAGTTTCACAACAAGCGCATGAACACAGCGGAAACACCGTTTTAACGGAAAAAAACGAGACTGGCATGAGCGCATACTAAAGGAATCACTTAAGTTCACAACAAACGGACACACACACAAACACGGAAACACTGTTTTAACAGGAAAAAAAAGAAATCTCTCTGACCTGGCGTCAGCGCATACTAAGGGACTGCTGTAACGTAAAAAAACAAAAAAAAAAAACCCCAAATGAACCAGCACCTTACCTTTGAAAAAAATCGCGACAGAGCAGAGTTTCTGTGTGTTTGTGAAGCCGGGTAGGGGGTGAAAAGGCGAGAGAGCGTTTGTGCGTGTGTGTTTCAGTGTCAAATTGCGCGCGCACGAGCAGAGTTTCTGTGTGTTTGCAAAGTCGTGTGGGGGAGGGAGATAGGGGGGAGGGAGGGAAACGTTTTTATGAAATCTTAATAAATCCAGGGTAAATATTTTATTTGGTATGCCAGTAGCATATTATGCATGTTAAATGAGTCAAAAGAAACAATATTTTAAATGTGTACATCTAAGAATTTCACAGATAAAGTCAAAGCTGAATCATCAGGTTTGATATCATTCTTTTGGATTTCTACAAAACATCAGGTGTCATCATTTGTTTAAGTACAATAGTTACTTTACTTTCAGGCATATGTGTTTAACTTGCCTCATACACACAGTGAAGTGGCGCAACTGACATTGCAAAAAAAAAACTTCTGGGAGTTGCATGCAATAACAGAATAACATCTAGCAGAAAGTCAAACAAATCCATAAATTCTCAAATGTATCATACTTTAATATTAACCTCATCTGATGCTCCAAAATGTGGTCAACTTTTGTTTATACCTGACAATTCGACTGTATGAATGTAAATGAGTGTCACAACACATTTTGTTATAATTTTATCAATTTAAAAAAATATGTAATGTCAATAGTATTTTGTTATATAGTTAAAAAAAAATTGTTTCAACTTTCCTAATCCTGGCCTAATCACGTTTTGGTTTAGTTATTTAAGCCGTTAACAAAATAAATATCATGTAAGAGACAATCCTTGAGTAAGGCATACTGAGGCTACCGAGTCTTCCAGAGTAACACCAATACCTACAATTTAAACCCTTAAAAGCTATTATAACCACATATTATATATAATAAAAACTTAAAGCACTGTTCCATAATTTTCACCCATTTTTTTTACTTTGCAGAGTAGGAACATTTAGAGGTAACCTTAATGAGAGTTTCATCCATGCAGGACCTAAATCTGACAAAAAAAACACTCTGGCTTAAATAAATAAATGAGGTTTATGGTCACTTTTTCAGAAATGGCTTTGAGCTCTTGGATACAAACAGGAGCTCACAGGTCTGTAATGATTGGTGGGAAATACTACATTCTGTTGCTTCTTTTCTTTTCCCTCAGTCTGATCACCACCCAATTCCCACCTACCCCCCAGCTCCTTTTTATTATATGGAAGATATCAGCTGCTGCGGTTGAAGTCAAACTTGTGCTTCCTCTGAAAAATGTGAAGCCAGCTTACTCCATCTTTTTGAACTGCTGCTCATGCTGCATTACAGGTCATCTTAATACTGTATGCATGAAAGAAAGTGCTTCATGCTATTTTCCCATGCAAGAGCTCACAGATACCCATGATCGACTAGTGTAACTATGATTGACAGGGATCCCACACAGAGGGCATAGACAAATTTTCCCCTTTAAGTCCAGAATATCAATGTTTGTGACATCCAAAGGGATTTGTTCCATTGATAGGAGAACCTGCTCATCCAATTTGTTCAAGTAGTCAGGTGACTTTATTTTATTGCCACGTAATTTTGCTGAGGCTAAAGCTCACCAATAGAAACAACCCTATCATAACACTGTCTTCAGAGACTTGTACTTTATGCTGTCTATGCAAATTGTAGCATTTTGTTCCTGATTAGCTTAATTAACAAGTGGTACCAAACAACTGTTTAGTCCAAATCCAATGAATAATTACACTAATAAACTTACCTGTGATTTCTGTGATTTTCCAGGTTTTAATAATGTGTTGGAAACACATTTCCAGTCATTTTAAAAGCAGGGTACTGTACATAACTAACTTTTTTTTTTTTTGCATATTATCAAAACAATGTGAGATGTTGGTCAGTAACAACTATAGATGTTTAAATGAATGAATGAATGAATGAATTAGCTACAGTATCATGCTCTCATGTTGGCTGTAATACATGTCTCATCCATGATGAAGAAAAAAAGCTATGGGTGAGGACAAAAGAGTTTAAATCAATTCACTATATGATTTCATCAGTTTATGTGTAGAAATCTCACCATTTACTGTATACACTATTAAATGTAAACTTTTATAAATTTGCTGCAAAATATGCTTTTCTCTTCTGTTGCTATAATAAAAGCAACTTCAAAGCTTCAAACTGTTTATAACTCAGCTCTGTTGCAAATTGGCCCTTGTTTATGTTGAGATTTGAGGAAAATGAACAAATCTGAGAAGTTGAGGGTTAAGGGCCTTGCTCAAGGGCTCAACAGGGAGAATTTGGTGGTCATGGGATTTGAACCTGGGACCTTCTAAATTGTAGTCCAATGAGTTAACCATTGGGCGATCACTGACCTTTTGGTTGTATATCAATTAATTACAAAATGTTTTTGTAATGTAATAAACATTACAAACTTTTAATTGAAAATGTTCCTGTAACTTGTTTTCTGTGTTTTTTTTTATAGACTTAGCCTTTTACTAGAGTTCACCATACATCTTTTTCATTACACATACGTTCTCAATCACTGTCTTGCAGCCAGGTGTAAATGTAATACTAAGCATTTCTTACATGCAATTGTGATGGGGTGCGTGTGTTTTATATCCAGGAACTGGTCACAATTTAATCTTGCTGCTGGATAAAGAAAACATAGAGTGTTGACTGATTTGAGTCGATTTGCATAATATACTAGTCAGCTGGACAATGGCATGCATTAGAAATAAACATGGTGATGTGAAAGAGTGAAAAGAAGAAGACATGCTACAGTCCAGCTCTCTCTGCAGATAAGATGTTAAATGAACCAAAAGGAAGGTGAACAGAGCAGATGAAAGGAGTAGATGGAGTAGAAGGAATGCAAGAATTTTTTTTTTAAAAAATTGGAAGGAGAGAAAAGGAGAGTTGCTCTTAAGCACTGACCTATTTCAAAAACAAATTAGAAAAAAATGTTCAAAGCATGAGAAGAAAGAGATGCACTACAAAACTTGCATCTAATCCGGATTTGGTCACCAATAGGAGGGAGAAGAAAATGAAGGAGGCAAGAAGTGGAAGAAATGCATAAGAGGACAAGAGAATAGAATAGAATAAAATAGAATAGAATACAAAAGAGAAGAGACGATAAGCATCAGCCCTAAACTCAGGACAATATTGATCTCTTGTAGACTACCCTGATATTAGTCACAATAGCAGATGGCATAAGTACCATTAACTGCCATTAATGCTTCTATGCATTTTCTGTGATAATTAAGTTCAAGATTTCAGAAATATTACCTGATGATTATCTGATTACTTTACCGGATTACCCAATGCTTTGTCACGCTGATAAAAGACTAACCTACCAACTGGTAGTTTCTTTTCAGCTGATTATTTTCATATGCAGTATGCTATTGCAGTTGGACTTTTGTGGTAACTTATTCAAAAGAGAGACAAGTATGTAAAAAATGTCTGAAGAAAGATTACCTCAGATGGGTCATGCTTGCTCATCTAGTGCTTTTGTTGCAAATAAGACGTTTTGGAATATGTTGTGCTTTACACTTCATAAAATGTAAACATTTCAAGCTAACTAACTAACTAACTAACTAACTAACTGTCTTCAACAATACTTTGTCTCATCTGGAATTCTTTCCGTCATTCTGAATTGCCTCTGAACTGTCCTTGTTACAGTGTTACAGTTTGGGGTTCATTCTCAAATAGTATAAAATGGAAAGCTGGTGTGCTACAAAACATGCACAATCCCTTCTTCCACACACCAAGTAGTGCCTTTGATCAGGGGTTATAGAGGTATTTGGGAATTAGCCTTATGTTAGAAGCTTGTTAGCGGTCAAACATAACACAGACAGTGAGGCAATTCAGAATGACAGAAGCAGTTACTGAGGAGACAAAGTGTTGTTGAAGATGACAATGTTATCAGATGTTTTTTTTCTTGCTGAAAGTGTAACCATGACTGGTCTTGCATGGTGTTTTTTGCTCTGATGTTCAAAAGTAATTTCCCTTTTGCCATTCAGAAGTGGCATCCTATCACGGATAGATGTTGTGACGTCACATGCAAAAGGTCAAATAACACAATACCATAATACCACACTAGAAATCTAGACACAAAGCAAAACTTACAGTGATGAGAAGAAACTCAACACCATACTTACCATTTATCACACATTTTAATCATGACTAAGGCACTGCAAACTTCAAAATTACTCAGAGAGAACTTTCAAGGAGAGATTATTGGGAGAAATTAAATGAAAATAACAACATGAAAATCAATGTGGGCTCAGAGATTATTATTAACTCCCTCTCACATAGCTGTCTAAAATAAATCATTAAAAGTCAGGTCAGGAAGAGCACTACAAATCCAAATACAGGATAAGGGAACTTTTCTCTTATCTCAATTCCACACACGTGTGAATTCATTTCACAATAAATTGGAGTAATTGTAGATCTCATGATGGTGCATTTAGCCTAAGATCAAGATTGATTTAGGTCCAGTGTGTATGATTCAATATCTTGATGGAGTTCAGAATGAATTAGAATTGGAGCTGGAAGCAAACTGTGGATCAGTGAATACAGCAGGGTCTGTGTTTATATGCATGCATGGATAATAGCAATACCACCAAATATTCCAATTCAAATTGTATTGGGCTCACACCTAACTATACAATGTACAACATGCCATATTTTTTTTCTTGGTCTGTAAAAAAAAAAATGTACGTTTTACATATACATAATTTACCATTTAAATACCCATAGCAAAGAAACTCCAAGACGAGATCTCTTCTTTGTCTCACAGAAATGAGCCATCGTTGAGACTTGAATGAGATTTGGGCGTTTCCTAAATCTTCTCAAAGGTGTCTTAAATGTGGCTCATAACCTTTACATCTCAGAGATAGTTTACATTTGTCTTGTGTGCGACTCACATATGCAGAAATGAGCCATCTTTGAGACTTGAATGAGATTTTAGCCATTTCTTAATCTTCTCAAAAGTGTCTTAATTATGATTCTTAATCTCAGAGATAGTTAATTTTTTTTCTGGTGTGCGACTCACAAAGGTGGGCAGGGTAGCCAAAAAATGTACTCAAGTAAGAGTAGCTGTATTTCAAAATAATATTAATCAAGTAGAAGTAAAAAGTTGTCATGAGTAAAACTCCTGATAGAAGTAATTTTTTTTCAAAAAGTTTTCAAAAAGTTAAATGTAACAGAGTAAATGTAACTCTGTTCTGATATGATTCTTTTAAAAATGTAATATAATTAGTCAAGTGTGCATAGTTAGTTAAAATGAAATAAAATGGAGTTCTTTATATTGAAGAATATATTGTGCTGAAAAAATCTCTCTACTAATCATCTATATTGCACAATCCTTACTCAAAAAGTATATTTATTAAAACATATATACAGTATATTTATTAAAACATAATGTAAAGAATGGCTAAAAATGCTTCGGGGTTTAAGGGCTAGGGTTCTCTGGGTTCTCTGGGTTCTCAGTTTCATCTACACTAAAGAGCGTTTAGGTCTTTTTTATATGCAGTACTTCATCTTACTCTTTACATACGGGTAGATGGACGGGACGGTTTTGTAATAGATAAATGTTTTATTTCGAAATCTGGCTTTTTTATTAAAAAAAAAAAATCCAACCACCAGTTATTTTATTACACATTACACCCAGGTGTCATAGTTGATCAACATGGCTAACCTTTTACAAATGTGTACACCATAATGAATTTATTGAAATTAAACTGGCACATGGCAGACATACTTTCTGTACAAATGTCATTACAGACTAAAATACAATATGCAGAATATTATATTTATCGAGAAGTGAAGCAATGACATAATGTTTGTTTTCAGTGATTTTTGTATACACTTATTATCAGTGTTGGGTGTAAGGGTACTTGCATTATTTTTTTGATGTAACGAGTAATCTAATGCGTTAGGTCCGCCATTTAAGTACTCAGTTATTTAGTTATATTTTCAAAAATGTAATCCGTTATTCAGACAATTTATGTAATCCATGAGCCAGACAGCAGTCATTCCGTTAGGGTGTGTGTCTGAAAGTCATCCTACAAGCCCCGCCCCCGATAACCAGTCCTGCCTCAGTTATTCCTGCTATTCTACCCCTATCTCACCTATGCGGTTAAAAGCGGTGTTCGTCACCGTGAGATGAAAAGATGGAAACGCAATCACAGATGCAAACTTGCGGACAATCGTGATTAACCGTATTTACGGCCACCGCGCGAAACCGCATAGGTGAGATAGATATTAGTAATTAACAGATTATGGGCCAAACTTTGCTGAGTGATGATGGTAGAATAATTATAAAGGTCTTGACTTAAACAACATGCATGAGGAATCTCAAAGGAGTTTTCATTTTCTGCAATGGAAAAGTACTGTGACTAGTTACCTTTATCAGAAAGTAAGGCTGTAATGTAACTGATTGTAATTAGTTATTTTAAAAAGCAAATGTCCGCCAACAATGCTTATAATTTAAGGCAAAACCAATTTTTGATTACACATTTATGCCTAAATGTTCAACATTTTTTCATGGCCAACCCAATTAAGTCTACAGATTCTAACAAAGACATAATTTTCCACAATTACTCCCACACATGCTCTAAGCCTGCAAATGTTTAAGTGGCGGGTGTGTTAGAGAAATGTGCAGGACATCGCCAGGCCTTGGTGTCAAGTCAGCAAAAAACACTTTATGCATTATTCATCCAGACCTTTGCCTGGCCCAGATAAAAATGAAAAAGAAGATCAAGAAGTCAAGACGAACAGTGAAGGTGGGTTTTATTTTTCGCGCCGTATTTAAAATGAATTATTATTGACAAGGAGTCAGAATGTAAGTTAAAACAAGTCTGTGGTAAAAACAAAAAACCTGTGATATACCTAGCTGAAAATTACACAGCTTATGTTTGTTCTTACATTGCAAAAGGAATTCACATACTTCCTGTGGGTGGTTTAGCATGTGGATTAGCATATCTAGGTAACTACAGTAATACTTGTGAGGGTGAAAGTTATTATTTTTTTTTTTTAATGGTAAAAATCAGTCAGATTGTTACAGTATTATTATTATTATGCATGCCTTAAGTTAACCAGTGTGGTTTGACATATTAAGCTAAGTACCTTAAAAAAAAAAAAAAAGTAAGTTAATGTAACTGCATGATCAGTTTTTGAAAACCAGTAGTTTTATTATAGAGTGTTCAATGTTCAATAGTAGATACCAGAACAGTAGTTAACTTTAGAGACATCAGTTAATTATATTCTATACTGTAAATAAAGACCAATATGTTTGTCTGTGGAAATGTTATCTTGGTAATTATATACATTTTACTTTAGCTGGGTTCTTTTCAGAAGCATGCCACCTAAGGAGACTCAACAAAGAAAATGCAAGAGAATGTTCCAGAGTCTTCATCAGCACCACATGATCACTCAGGTAAGCACCAGTCCATGGTCAAGCTCAAGCCCACCTCTCAACCTTCAGAATGTTGGGAATGGAGTAGCTAAAAACTTAAATTTTTTAAATGTTTTTGTTCCATTAGATATTAAGCAACTCAAGAAATTGCAGACTTTGGATAAACTTGATGGACATCCGCCACAAGAGAAGACTGATGTAGCTGGTGAGAAAGAATTTTTCCTGGCATTGTCCCGTTCTTGTAGCCCTTACATACAGCAAGCAACCGATTTTTCTTTAAAAATTTTCATCTCTTTTTTGACTGATTCTTTCACTGAAGGATTCTCACAATGCTGTGGCCATTGTGTAACTCCTGTATAAATCATACTACGAGTTGAGCAGTGTGACACATAATATCTTTGTCAGGTTTTTATGACATTTTGTATCATTTAGTGTCTTGGTTTGCCAGATTTTGCTGGTGCCCGTTATATTGTGTGAATTGTAAATTCATTACACTGTATGCTGTTAATTAAGGATTTTTGATACGTTCAATAAAACTATAATACTTCTAATTTGTGTTTCATTTATATCTGGCCTTAATCTCATTATGGTCTTATATATGGCTCATTTGCTTCAAATGCAGTTCTGTTCCCTTTCAAAAGCTACACTCAATGCTGCGTGAAAACGCTATGGGAACATCTCTTTGTTGCCCGGTTGTGAAGCTTGTGCATGTCAAACCCGCCGAATACCTTCGGCTTATAACCTGTGCCAGGCGTGACGTCACCGAATAAGGTGCATCTGCAGGTTATAAATAGGAGTGAACCGGAA
>QMIH01001632.1:33711-45203 GCA_003987875.1 Clarias batrachus | reverse complement strand
GCAGGTGCACCTTATTCGGTGACGTCATGCCTGGCACAGGTTATAAGCCGAAGGTATTCGGCGGGTTTGACATGCACAAGCTTCACAACCGGGCAACAAAGAGATGTTCCCATAGCGTTTTCACGCAGCATCTCGTTCCCGCTTTATCAGGGAACAGGGTTACAGTCAAGTAACCCAAGACGTTTCTCATGTACATCTCAGATTTCTCAAATGTGTAAGGGTTTTAGTACATTATCTTAGGACATTTAATGTGGACTGATACATTTACCACCATTAATATGTAGGGTTTATAATAAAGTAGACCAAGAATGACTGCTGCATTCTTTACCTCCATTATGTAGTGTTTAGCTCTGGGTCAGAGGTATATCGAATTGTTAACGATTCGGGTTAATTTTCTTAAACTGAAATAAAATGTATAGTGTACACTTTATCAAATACTCACCCAGTATTTAGTATGACTTAGTGTATCTTACCAATTCTGTATATCCCGCGGCCGACGATGATAATACGAAATCTGGTATTTACCTAATTATGAGCAAGGTAACATAATATCTGGGCAAAATGTATAAACTTTAAAATACATCACCAAGACAACAGTTCTTTATGAAGAAACAAGAATTTATTTGACTAATCTTTGATACATGAAACTACGCTACTTGAACACAAGCACGCATACACACACACACACAACGTACCAATAGTTTGGAGGGTGAAAGTTAATGAAGTGCATCTAGTACTGTTTACTAGACCAAAGAAAGTCACAAGAGCAGAGTCTTGGGTTTAATCTTACGGTTTTAGTTATGAAACAAGCACCAATTTTCAGCAAGGTATGCAGCTTTGTTTGTATACTTGTGTTACCTTTCATTCTCATCTTGTGGTTCGCCTCCAGTGAAGGGAATCATGGTGTTGCTGATTGGTTGGTGCACTGTAGTTGAAATGACGTCTTTCGGGAAAGCTCCTCGGTGAGGCTTGGTTGCCTGGTTACCGATGGCGGCACTCTGGAACTTCTTCTGTGGGTTTCTTTGTTTCAGGACTTTGGAGTTCTGGCACGAAGTCTCGTTAAGAGATCTCAGAGAGTGGATGATGTCAGCAAAGGCGGCATAGCCAGCATATCTGTTCGGGAAGAGGTTATTCTTCCTACGACAAAGGTGTGCGCCCACATGTGCTGAAGCACGAGCGATGCTTCCTTTAGATCAGGCATGGGCAAACTATGGCCCGGGGGCCACATGCGGCCCGTTTAACGTTTTCATTCGGCCCGCCAAACTTGAAATTTTTTTATAAATTAACCTTGTTAATGTTTTATTTCCCCTGTAACTCTGATGTTTCCTCACTAGATAGCGCATTCTAGATATATTGGCGTTGTTGAGGTGAAGCGTAGGCCTATTACTCCACGTTTGCACTTTACCCTTTGACCCTTTGACCAAAGCATACCATCTATCTGCTCCTGTTCCGGCCCTTTTGTCAAATGTTAGAACTCAATGTGGCCCACGAATCAAAAAGTTTGCCCACCCCTGCTTTAGATGGTCATGACGTAGATGGCGTGTTTGTACGTGCTCGGACACTGAGTTTTAACCAGTTTCGTGTCAGTCCGTCCAATGGATGATCGGTCCAATCTAGTGTGGTTGCAGAGCTTAGCCACGCCTCACGTGGTTCCCCTTTTTGTTTAGGCCAGGTTTCACCTCTCACGTGGGGCCCATCCGATTAGAGTTTTTATACCTTTTACAAAATTAATTTTCCTGAGATCTTATTCATGCTACCAATTTTCCGTGTACATAAACGTTCTTTGAATTAAATAAGCTCTTGATTGATATCAGACATCCTGTATCTTACACACTCCTTTATGGCTTCATTTAATAAAAAGGGTTTGTAAATGCTGATTTTACCTTTAAAGTTATGCAGAATAATCAAACATAACACACAAATACTGGCACACTTTACAGATTGTTTAAATAGTGTCTCTGGCATATGCCTCTTTGTTCCTTGAAAGGCATGTGGAGAAACACAAGACATCCTGTGTCCTGGGGTCAATCAGATGGTCAGTGGTCTGAGTTAGGGAGGGTTTTTTCCCCCACTCAGAGGTGTAAAACTGCCTCCTTTGTTTATCAGATTACCAATGTTCACCGTTGGAGTTTGAAGTCGCCTGGACTTTTATGGCTCCAGACGCACAGACTTCCTTTCCCAAGCTTGGTTAAGTTTCCCACTTCTTCATGTTAGAGATGCTGCCTTGTCTAAAAAGGCAGATAACTTTAGCGAGATGGCACCATGGAGGCTGGGAGAGGGTTCTGGAATGTGACTGATTGTTTGCTCTCTTTGGGGGCCTGCTCATCCCTACAAATGTTTCTCAAGTATGTCTTGGGTTGTGTCTTCTCCTAAGGGTCTTTCTCCTAAGTGGGGTTTAGAAGAAATAGAAAAGACAAAGTCGAGCTTGTAATGAGATCGCTCAATTCAGTCTCATGAGACAAGAAAAAGCTCATTCTGAGCAACAAACTTTTGCTATGGGTAGTTAAAAAGGAAAAATATGACATAATTTAAAGGCTATAAAATTTACGTGGCAGTAACATTGTGTAATGTAAAAATATATTATTATACAGAAAAAATTAAAATGTCCAGAATTTTTGCTTTCTTTTTCAGAATGCATAGAAGAAAGCTTCACATTGAGACTAGTTATGTACAAAATTGTGATCCATGGAACAAATATAGATAAATAAAGAGCTTCAAAGTGACTAAGAATGACACGTGTGCAGGGTTGTCAAAATTCAGCAAAATTCCTACCCCAACTACACCCTTAAAAATGCACAAAAATAGTTGAAACTAGCCCAAAACATTCAGGCATTAGACAAGAGAAACACTTTTCCCCTCTTATTTTTGCCCTTATCCCTTGTATGGGAAACAAATTCCCAAATAGTGTGCACTTATTTGTCATATAAATCTGCTGCTCCACACAAACCACAGCATGTACTGTATCTCGTTAAATTGCAAAAATGCAATTTAGTAAGAAATATGTTTACCTATAATTTCAATGTGCATGCTTTCTATCATTTTTAAATTAACATTTGCCATTGTTGTTTTTTATTTATTTATTTAATTTAAATTTTTTAAAGGAAATCATATAGGGATTATAATGAAGTGAATATTTAAGGGCCCCAGCTTCATTCAAAGTAGGACAAAGCAGCAGCCGTGTTGTAATAACACATAAAAGTGTTCTGATCCTTAAATATAACCAATATCTAAAAAAGAAAAAAAGTCAACGAAAATTACTTCTAGTGGACCTCATTTGTCACAATAAAATAAAAGACCGCAGATTTGTATGTTTGAGGTTAAAGATTAGTTGCTTATTTACAAATTAGCATGCATTAGGCTTGTAACATTTGCAATACATACAGTATATCCTTCATCAAACTAAGCCTTCTACCAGTGCATAAGTGTATAAGGACTCTCTGCATCTGCATACACACAGACACACATATACACCTGTTGTGAAGTATAAGATCTGTGTTGTTGTGCGAGTCTCTTTAAAGTTAAACTTTAAAGTTTGTCCTACAGATTTGTCTTTTGTCAAATTCATAAAAACTCACTTACAATAAGCCCTTACCTTGTTGTTCTGGCAATGTTGCTGTTGTTGTTTTTGCTGCTATTATAATAATAAGAATGATTATTACTGTTGTAATTCTTATTACTTTTATTATTATTATTATTATTATTATTTAAATAAACAAATACAGTGGAACCTTGGATTACGAGCATAATTCGTTCCAGAAGTGGGCTCGTGTTCCAAAACTCTCGTAAACCAAATCATCATTTCCCATAAGAAATAATGAAAACTCAAATTATTTGTTCCACAGCCTCAAAAAATAAATACATAAAAACAATTAATACAATCAATCGATCAATCAATCAATCAACATTTATTTCTATAGCACTTTACAGCAACCTAAGTTGTACCAAAGTGGTTCACAGTTCTAAAAATGACAATACAATGGCATTAAAAATAGAAATAAAAATATAAACAGAATAAAATATAGTTATAAATAAATGAATTAAAAATTTAATAATAGTCATAAAAATTAAATAATAGTCAATAAAATAATAGTCATACAATCTATAAAATGAAAATAAAACAAATTAATCTGCACTTTACCTTAAAAAAAAAGTACAAATAAATCCCGACAGATAAGTGTTTCCGTTGGGGCGCGCAGGCGCCGTGTGTGTGTGTGTGGGTGGGTGTGGAATTAGCCCCTTCCCTCACCTCATTTTGCACAATAACACTCCTCCCTCTCCTCACCTCGCTTTTTAAGTTTCACAACAAACACACACACACACACACACACACACACACAACGGAAACACCGTTTTAACAGGAAAAAAATAAATCTCTCTGAGACTGGCGTAAGCGCATACTAAGGGAATCACTTTTTAAGTTTCACAACAAATAACACACAATGGAAACACCGTTTTAACAGGGAAAAAATAAATCTCTCTGACACTGGTGTGAGCATACTAAGGGAATCACTGCTGTAAAGTGAAAAAAAAACTGAAACAAAACAAATGAACCAGCACCTTACCTTTTCTGTGTGTTTGTGAAGCCGGGGAGAGGGTGAAAAGGCGAGAGAGCGTCTGTGCGTGTGTGTGTATGTGTGAGACGAGCAGAGTTTCTGTGTGTTTGCGAAGCCGTGGGGTGGGCGTGAAAAGGTGAAAGAGTGACGCTCGGTATCAAATTAAGAGTCGCAAGCGTGATACATGATACTCGGTGCTCGTAAAGTAATACTTGCTCGGTTTCTGATTAAAAATTTATTAAAAATCTTTGCTCGGTTTGCGGAACACTCGTAAACCACGTTACTCGCAATCTGAGGTTTCACTGTAGTGTAGTTTATTAGTGAACAGTTATTCACAATAAATGTTGTAAACATTTCATTAAAAAAAAAAAATTATTTGCAGATTTATTGTGTGTCTGTGCCCTTTAAAAAAATAAAAATAAAAAATAGCATTGTAGAAAATTACCCTTTTTTTTTAAGTATGATCATACAAAAATTACTAAATGATTTCCTAAATTATTTTAACTAAACAATTTTAGCAAAACGCTTTAGTTACCACTCAAGGTCACAATTCTATTTTGCCTCATCAGATCTACAGTATGTATAATCCTCTTTCACGGCACATACTGCAGATTGTGTGTAACTGTAAAGACATTCGCTTACATTTTGACATTCATGACAAGTGTTTACTGAAAAATTCACAACCTGCAAATAATCCTCAGAAAGTCTTTGCTTTCACTATTGTCATAGCTTTAGCTTAAAAGCTATGCTTGAACTAAACTCCAAAGAGGAAGAAATTTGTTCCACTTTGTTTCTCCTAACTCAATCAAACCCATACAGCATATGACAACAGTTGTTTCTGTTGATTCAGCTGACTTCTGTATGTCTTTGAACGCTGTCTAGTTATCATTCCCCAGCAGCTGTTTAGCATCCTCAGCAAACAAAAGGCTTAGCAAAAACCTCTGAAACAGTTCTTTACAGCAGTGAAGGCACCATCAGATTGCAAGTTGACAAAGTCTTTGAGTGAGTATCCTATCATTTGGTGAAAGCAGTCAATGTCATACCCTTTCCATCCTTATTACCCATGTGCCCTTGCTCACTTATTTCTCTTCTTCTTCTTCTTAAACGTTGTATGCAAATTTTAACCTAAATGTCCAAAGCAACATAATCAGAACAGGTAAGCCCGTCCTTAAACTGCCGGATTTCTGTCTTGATTCAGAGATCATGTGTGTTTTCTCTGGGTCCTCTGGTTACCCTCCATCGCCTACAACGTATCAGTAAGTGGACTGGCTACTGTAATTTTCATCTGTGTGTGAAAAGCATTCTGAGATTCCATTCAAGGTTTATTCCTGCATCATGACCAGTGTTCTTAGACTCTGGACCTACCATTGCCCTTAGTAGGAGAAAAGCAATTACTGAAAATGTTTGAATTAAAGAATATATGCAAATGTTCACGATCATCACGATCATCAAAACCACACATGTTGCCCATTTGTTCACACAGTCTTTAAAGATGAGGTCAAAATAGATCATAACAAAACCAAACTTTTAATAACCCAATGATATGATAGATGCTTTGGATGTAACAACTGACTAACTGTACTCCATTGCTGGTTTTAACATAACCTCATCTTTGTCTGTTTTGACTTTTATTTGTTTGTCTAAGAAATCTGGCTTGCAGGGTGACCTGCACTCCCTGTTTCACTGAACCTGAACCTCTCTGATCACAAACGATGACTCGGGCAACATCTTTCCAAATCTCTTCTTTTTTTTTTGCTTTTGGCTTGGCGTCTATGTGTAAGACATTCCTTGCCGTCGGCTGTCCACCCACCAGCTAAGTGTCTTGACTTTGGCTTTGCGTCACTGGCACCATCTCAAACTCCATCATGGCCTGTCAATGCTACAAATGTTTTGGACAGAGAAATTCAGTGTGGCTACAAAAGCCTAAAAAGAACATGGCCTACTCAGACTCTCCATCACATGCTTTACATTATTGTTCCTGGAGCTCTGCCACACTGATTTCCTGAGGATGTTCCAGCCAGCTGGCAGCTGGAGCTGTGTGTTTATATCCTGTAACAAATGACAGAAACCGGTTCCAGTCTGTGGCTCTGGCTCTGCTCTGTAACTCCCAAACTAAGGAAGTAGCTGGGGAATGACAAACACAGGATCTGAGATTTTCCTACAGTAAATGCTGACTACATCGGTACTATGTGAAAATAGATACTGTTGTTTTAAATTCTTACATTTATTTTGCCAAAGTGATTCTTGAACATTGTTTCATTTCTGTTTTTACATATATTTAAAGAATTTACATAATTCATAACAAAAGCTTTGAGTTAATTTAATGCCTAGACTTGACTAAGCTTCAGTATCAATGTTAATGTCAATTTTCTACCCTGTAGTCAATTCTGAAACTTATGTCCCAATAAACAGCCACCTAAATAACAACAAATTGCTTAGTGCCATCATTTTTACAGTACATCTAATTATTAGTTAAACTGGCATGAATGGCTTTATTCATACCTTCTTTTTGTTAGCTTTTAATAGCCTATAGCTAATAGATGTCAACAATACTTATGTAGGTTCGCATCTGCTCTTACATTAGTGCTGTGTTATGGTTTGTTATGTATTATACACTATTATACCATGGGCCCACACTGCCCATTTCTTGTTTACTAAATACACCATCATTTAAAGCTATAGCCTGACAACTAAGTAAAATAATCTAAATCCAGAAAAGCACATTTATTAGTTTAATATAAAATAAGACTTTCGCTACTTAAAGTGTTTTCTTGCTTCCATCCAAGGAAATGTAGTGATTATTATACATTCTTGCATTTCCTCAAGCAGAGATACCCATAAAGACTTGTGAAAGTTTTTGCTCTATTGACGCAGTGAGAAGGAGAAGACATGTCATTCTTCTTTGTGTTCTTGTGGCATGTGTGTCCAAGCTTTTGTCTGACGCTTGACTCATTTTCCACTTGACTGAAAGCATTTTTCCCCATCATCTAAAAGTGCTGTCTTTCTGCCATAATGTCTCAGTGGCAAGGAAGAGGTCATGGCCACATGAGAGGCACAGATAATGTGCTTTTTCAGAGTGTTAGTCTGAGAAAACTATAGACAAGACCACAAAAAACAGAGTTGAGGAAAAGGGTTATTAACAACAAGAGTTAGCTCCCTAGTAGTTCCCCAATGCACTCTAATTGCTCTTTCTGTGCCTGAAGGGTTTAGCACCTTGAAGAGGATCAGAGCAGCTCTTCAGTGGCAAAGACCAACAATAAGCATCAATAAAAACCTAAAAGAAATGCATGCACCCTGACGATACCATAAGCGCCCTGAATTCAGAAAATAATCTAATAGGAACCTCAATTCTCAATTATTCAGCAAAGTAATGGGCATGTACTGTATGTGAATAAAAATTACATAATGTAATTTTGATTAAAAAATGTATCTAAAAATAAAATTTAATTCGAGTTCTTAAGGTGAAAATTTGTATTGCGATACAAATTTCACCATAAAAAATAATGTAAATCCACGTAATTAATTATCAATATTACCAAGAAAAAATATTAAAAAAAAAAAAAAAAACCTACAAAAACATGAAAAATCTGATTCTGAACACACGCCAAAGGCAAAGTTGATACTGTGGGTTGACTCTTTCAAAATAATTTTCTCTGACTGAAAAAAATTCAGTTAAAAATTCAGCTTCGCTCTCCACTGACAAAACTGAAAAAAGTTTTTGAATGGCTCCTGGACGTACTCGCAACGAAGCTGGCACTTGGTTTAGTTCGGTTCATTTATTCTGTATGCTGAAAATACGTCATACGCTGATGTAAATTTTTGTAAAGGAATGGCATTTGCATGTCGAGGTTCCACTGTATACACACATACACACACATTTTTTTTTAACCCAGGTGTGCTTGTGGAGAAAGAAGAGATTTTTTAAATATAGGCCACATAAAGGGCAGAACCTGTGCCATAGTGAAAAGGACATTTTTGGTGTATGCCTGTGGCTCAAATCAATCATCAGTTGCTAAATGTATTATTTATTGGTTTGGGCTCACATTAGGATACATTTATTTGCCACAACTATTTTAAATTAATCGCATCTGACCTTTTTGGCTCTGTGCTGGCTGAGATGGAGTCTGGACTGCAGCTGACTCCTCCAGGAGGAAAAAGTAATCCCTCGTCCAACATCTGGACCACCTTAAATTTGAATAGCTGAAGTGGCAGATACCAGTGGGTGATCTGCAAGATGGCATCTTTCATGCAGTGGAGCCATTGCGGTGTCGTGTACACCAAACAGAGGGTAAAATACCATCCCAGTAAGTAACATTGGAGGCTGTGGATTGTCCCCTTGATGGCCAGAAATCACTTCTCCATGATGTTTCCCTTTTTAACTGACTTCTGGCTGATACAGTATACGGCCTTGGAAACAATTTCTTCAGCACTCTGTCTAATGTATCTCGTCTGCAAAACAAAATGGGGAGAAAGGTCGGGAGAATGACGGCCCCCACTCAAAACCATTTTTATGGATCACTGGGCTCGATCTTGCACTCCCCTTTTATCAAGGACAGTCATCATGCTGGTGATGTTCAAACAAATATGTCCAAACATATAACACTGACCAGTCAGCCAGAGGTACATTTTCACTCCCCTTTTTTTGGTCTCCTCCATAAAAGATTGGCTGCTGAGATGCTCTTTTAAGTTCCTTGAGGTCAACATCACATGTTTGTTCATTGTTCATCCTCAATCTAGATCAGCAACTACTATATTACTTAAGATAGCTGGTCAAGGTTTGTCTACTTTTGCTCCACTGAAGGCAATAGCACAGCAAAATAATCGGTATTACACTATTGATACTGAATCACCAGACAATGAAATCATCCACATGATCAAGCATGTTGTTCAAACAGAGCATTCAAATTTATTAATATTTTCCATACACTCCCATCTATTACCTCTTTAATATTATTTTTTCAGGTGGGAAGTTCTGCTTAAAAGCTGCTTGCAGTTCTAGACTTCAAAAAAAATTTTTTTCCCCAAAGTAGTCGCATGAAGAATACGAAAAGTACTCAACAGTGCATATATACAGTAGTCTACCACAGTGCCTAATAGTAATACCACAGGTCACAGGCTATTCATATACATATATTATGTAGAATCATTAATTATCTATAATAAACAGGAATGAGCTATTATGTTACAAGAATAATAATAGCTGCAGTATGTGCAATGACAAATTTGCATAATAATTTCACTATGTGCTACAACAACAAAATTGTTCATGACCTTTTATTGTATTACTACAAATGCACAAATAAAAGTAAGTTGTGAGCACTTGCATACTAGTGCGTACAATATGTCTTTATGGCACTAGTACATCTATATCTTGTACATTTGTATTTGGTTACAGTGTGTAACAGGATAAATGTCACTTTCTTTGGAAAGGCAGCAGGAGTTTGATGTTGACCTTGAAATCTCAAACATTTAATTTTTATTGCTAATGATATAAATGCTTAATTCGTCACAAGGATGAAATTACTTAAGTACTGATGTTTAGCATTATTTTAACTGACCTGTATTATGTCACAGAGCATAATTTTGTTGTGATATGCTTTTTTGTGGATGTGGGGTTCTTGCTTGCTCTGGCAGTGTTGTACTCTGGGGAAATTAAGCAAGATAAAGTGGACTGTTAATAATCCAAATTATGTAGTGGAGCATTTGAGAACTTTAAGTGTAAAAAGACACATTTTGCAATCAAAGTTTGCAGCTTGCTTTATGTAGCAGAAGATGAGAAGTCATCAGAGGTGGCTGAAGCAATTTTTAATTTAGCTGATGCACTGAGCGAGAACACCAGTGCACAGTAGCTGCAACAGCGGAGCAAAACGTTTAAAGTGGAGTCTTGACCTTATTTCTTTTCTTCTTCAATTTTTCAATTTGTGGGGCCTTAATTTTGGGGCAAAAAAGGACATTCCCCATTTAGACAGAACTAAAGAGAAAGACAAAGTTAAGGTATAAATAACCTTGTAAAAAGAAATCTTGTGTTCACCTGTATCAAAAAAATATGTTAGACAATTCTAAGCAACATTACATTTTTACACACACACACACACACACACACACACACACACACAAATTATGCTAGACAATACTATGTCAAATCTTTACATATAATGTAGCAGCTGTTTAATATGTTGCATGTATTAAACTACTTTGCATAACAGCAAGTTTCTCTAAAGTTGTTAAATGCAAATAGTAATCTGAAGACGTTTTATAAACATTACACAGGGTAGCATAGTGAGGTTGTTTCAATAGAAGTAATTAATAAATATAATTGTGATATTCAACACATTGTGATATTCAACACTACAATAATAATCTTAAAGGATAATCTTTTAGTCAGAACACACAGCCTGAGCACGGCTAAATACGTTTTCAAGCAACACAAGCAACAAACAAAACATACAAAATCATCTAATTTAATTTAATTAAATTGTTAAAAAGTCATACCAGTTAGTGTCTGTGTTGTCTGTGATTACTTAACGAAATACAGAGATCAGCCATAACATCATATGCACCTGCCTAATATTGAGTAGGTCCCTGTTTTTGTCACCAAAACCGTGATGCACGGTGTGTTTTAACACCTTTCTATCACAACTAGCATTAGCCTTTTCGGCAATTTGAACTATAGCAGCTTTTCCACATCAGCTTGTCCATCAATGAGACTTGGCCGCATGTGACCCTGTTGTTTGTTCACTGATTTTATTTATTTATTTATTTTTATTCCGGAGAGCAACCCATAAGAGCTGCAGTTTTATAGTTGCTCTGTCCCAGTTGTCTTACAATTTGGCCCTTGTCAAAGTTATTAAATACCAAACATTTGCCCATTTTTCTTGCTTTCAACACTTCAACTTCAAGAAACAAAGGTTCATTTGCTTCCTAATATATATATATATA
>QMIH01001632.1:13483-32699 GCA_003987875.1 Clarias batrachus | reverse complement strand
GTGTGTGTGTGTTTGTGTGTGTGTGAGAGCTTTTAAGCACACTTTCCAACGCAAATGTAGAAGCATTGATCAGTCTGCCCCAATAATGATCTTTTTTCAACCTAACTTAAATCCCCCCCCCTTAAATGTACACTGCCCGTGGGAATAAATTGAAATTGTGTTTCATTACATCACCTCGGCTTTAATTATGCCATGCATTTGCATGGTAAATATTTACACAATGTTGTAAAGATTATTAATATTCAGAGTTGCATTAATATTTTGCTGAGATTTGATTTTTGATGATGTGTGAGTTAAACTCCTCCATAAAGTCTTCTTGAGTAAATTTCTATTGCTCCAAATTCCAATATTTATGCTTCTTTATGATTTCTGTAAAGCATGCTTTGTGACAATGTCCATAATTAAAAATTCATAGAAATACAATTATATCAAAACTTAACAGAAGGAATGACCATGGTAACGGCTTGTTCAGTGCATTACAATGCAATCACTTTTATGTAAATAATTTTTATTAATAGCGGTTATTAATTGCAGTGTCTCCTTCATGGATCACTGCCTTGTCATAGTGAAGGGGCTTGCATAATTCAGTGGTGCTGTGAGCTATGCCGAGCGGGACAACACAAGATGGACAGGTCAAAGCGGAGAGTTCTGACAAAACATCAACCACTGGAGAAAGAAATGGCAACCCACTCCAGTATCCTTGCTGAGAAAACTCGATGGATAGTATCAAAAGGCCAATACTGTAGATATGACACCAGAAGATGAGCCCCTCAGGTCGAATAGCGTCCAATCTTCTACTGGGGAAGAGCAGAGGACAATTACAGGTAGCTCCAGAAATTGTGAAGCGGCTGGCCCAAAGCTGACAGGACACTCAGCTGTGAATGTGTCTGGGGTAAAAGGAAAGTCTGGTGCTGTAAGGTAAGCTAGATGTTTAAGCATGAAATGGCAAGATGGCACATTGACATTTTGGGAGACAAACTAAAATGGATGGGAATGGGTGAATTCAATTCAGATGACCACTACATCTACTGTATAACTGAAAAAGCCTTGCTGGTGAAAAAAAAATAGACTAGCCCTTATGGTTAACAAAAGAGTGGGATAAGCAGCAATCTCGAAATGACAAAATGATCTTCATAGTAATCCATTCAACCAGGCAAACCTTTTAACATTACATTAATCCGAATCTATGCCTCAACCACTGATGCTGAAGGCACTCAAGTTGAACAGTTCTATGAAGGCGTACAACCTTCTACAACTAACACTAAAAAATATGTTATTTTCTTCATAGGGAATTGGAATGCTAAAGTAGAAAGTCAAGAAAATACCTGAGTAACAGTCAAGTTCTGCTTTGGAGTACAAAATAAAGCAGGGCAAAGGCTAAAAGAGTTTTGTCAAAAGGACTTACTAGTCATAGCAAACTCTATACCGTCTGTAAAAACAAGACCTGGAGCGGACTGTGACTCTGATCATGAGCTTCTTATCGCAAAATTCAAGCTTAACTTCAAGAAAGTAGCGAAAACCACTAGGCCATTCAGGTATGACCTCAATCAAATCCTTATGAATATACAGTGGAGGTGGTGAATAGATTTAAGGGATTAGATCTGATAGAGAGAGTGCCTGTAAGATAGGAGGTGCACAACAGTGTACAGGATGTCATCTAAAACCATCCCCAACCAAATACAGTGAATCCTCGGTAATACTTTCCTAATTTTATTCATGACCTGATTTGACCTGATCAGTTTTTTTCCATAGGAATACATGTGTTTAACTTTTGATTTATTTTGTTTTGTATCACGAAAAATGAAACAATGCATGAAAAAGCCGTAACTATACAAAAATAATATAGCACTAAAAATAAAAAGTAAAAAAAAAAAAAAAACTGTACAGGAGAAAGCGAACACTTCATTTTTATATGTACTGTTGTATTGTTATATTGTATTGTTCAGGTACCTTTGTTAGGGAGACTTGCTCACATGAAGGAATGGAGGAGAGGAAGGTGGGTGGGGAAACGTAAGTGTTTGGAAGGAAAGTCCCCTACCCTAATAACACAAGGTAATTCTCCTTCAGGGGTTTTCTCTCATTTTTGTTTTCTGACCTCTGGTTCATACAAGGCAGCTGTTTTCACTACAAATCAATCCAGAAAGATTTTACAATTGTCATAGAAAAAAACCACAGTGATCTTCATAGCTACTATGTGTATGTACAATTGCAACCGCGGACCTGGGAAAGAGTAAAGATCTTTGTAAGGAAATGGAAGCTATTAAGGGAACGGTTCAGGCAAAAATGGCCATGATATTGGACAAAAATGGTAGGAACCTAACAAAAGCAGAAGCACAGTGAGGCAAAAATTCACAGACGATCTACACAAGTAAGATCAAAATGTCCCTGATAACCACAATGGTATAGTGTAGTTGCTAACCTATAGCTACTGTAGATATCCTGGAGTGTGGAGGCCATCAAGTTAGCCTTAGGAAGCATTACTAACAATAAAGTAAGTTGAGATGACTGAATCATGGCGGAATATTCGAAATCCTAAAAGATATTGCCGTTAAAGTGCACCCAATATGCCATTAAGTTTGGAAAACTCAACAGTGGCCACAGGATTGGAGGACGTCTGTCTCAAATCCCAAAGAAGAGCAATGACAAAGAACGTTTCAACTGCAGTACACTACAATCTAGGCTCACAAGTACTACAAGCAGGGTGTTGAAGCAACAGAGGAGCTAGAGATCTTACTACCAACGTTTACTGTATCCTGAAGAAAGCAAAGGAGTTCCGGAAAAAATGCTACTTCTGCTTCATTGACTACACCAAAGAGCAAATTCTTAAAGAGATGGGAATACCAGACCACCTTAACTGTCTCCTGAGAAACCTGTTCTGTATAGCATATGGGTCAAGAAGCAACAGTTAGAACCGGACACAGAATAACTGATAACTGGTTGATAATTGGGAAAGGAGTACAACTAGGCTGTATAATATCACCCTTCTTATTTAACTTATACACAGAGTACATTATGTAAATTGGTAGGCAGGATGAATCACAAGCCAGAGTAAAGACTACTGGGAGATATATCAACAACTTCAGATATGCAGACAATACCACTCTAATAGTAGAAAGTGAAGAGGGATACAAGAGCCTCTTGATGAGGGTGAAAGAAAAGTTCAAAAAGCTGTATTGAAACTCAACATACAAAAACTAAGACCATAGCATCTAGTCCAATCACAAATTGAAAGGAAAGAAAGGGAAACAGTGACAGAGTTTATTTTCTTGGGCTCTAAATTCACTACAGATGTTGACTGTAGCCATGAAATAAAAAAAAAAAAGCTTGCTCCTTGGGGGTGGTGGTGGGGGGGATCAAAGCAGTCAGTTCAATAGGTAATAGACCCCGCAACTGTTAATTGGACGGTCAGATACTGAAGCTGAATCTCAAATTCTTTGATCACCTAACGTGAACTGCCTGGAAGAGACCCTGAAGCTGGGTAAGATTGAAGACAAAAAGAGAACTGAATCGGCAATGTATAAGCTGGTTAGATAGCATCTCTGACTCAATGGACATGAATTCGAACAAATTCTGGGACAGGGAGACCTGGCGTGCTACAGTCCATGGGGTCGTAAAGAGTCTGACACAACTTAGCAACTGAACAAAAAATTGCCACGTCTTCCAGCAGTGCCTGGTGGGAGCATGGCTGTGGACATGGAAAAATTTCAGATTGCTCACTTTTTACATGCAGGTCATTACATTTGTGGCCAGAAACCACAGCTGTGTTTTATGAAAATGCTTGTTTGATTGCCCTTTTAGATGTGTTCTCAGCAGGCACCAACCGGAGCCTTCACCTTTTAACTTCTTGCTGATGCAAAGTTTAAATGCATGCGTGTATGCTATAAATCACTGACTGTAAAACATTTATATAATGTAGGAAATAAGGCATGTCTTTGGTTGTATATTTCTAAGCTTCTTCTCCAAAAAAATATGACATTTTAAAGTCTACAGATGTCGACCTCTGGCCTTTAATCAGGCCCTGATTCCAAATGTAATATTCAATTTGTACTAGAACAGAAGGCAACGCTTTAAAGGACACACTATATTGATGTGTAGTAAACCATGCACATGATACTGTAATGTATTATCTGTATTTTAACCTCATTTTAAATGAAAACTCAAATGATCATGAAGCCTTTCCTCATAATTATTTTGTATTGCTATGTACTGTAACAGTGTTCATGGTTAATATACCTGTCAAACTGAAAATTTAGAACACTGAAGGCTTTTCATATTCACAGGACACTGAATGTGTCTGGTCTTACACTCCTTGATTCATAACATCAAACAGGTGTTAGTAGTATAATATGATATCTTACCAAGTAAACAAAACACTTGCACTAAGTGGCGAGAAAATAAAAAGTTTTTATTTTTTATTTTTATTGGAGTCATATCACACTAAAGGATATAAAAACAAATCTACTACAAAATATCAAAATGCTTTTATCAAACTTAAATTGAAGAGACAGTATTTCTGCTATTTCTGCCCCCCCCCCCTTTTTTTTAAAGAAATTTTTTCTAGATTTTCTCCCTAATTTTTGACCTAACCAATTCCTACCCGCACTCCCACATCAAGGCTACAACCACCAACCAGGGAGGGTGAAGGCTAGCACATGTTTTTTCCCCCAGATCCGTGAAGCCACCAAATTCAAATTGCGAGCTCACACACTGCTGGGGTGGTGGCATAACACACTCGTCCACTTGTGTGAGGTCACAGACACCTGTAAATGACTGTAAAGCCATGATTGATGTGAGAATGCTAAGTGCCTCCTCAGAGAGAACACAGGCCAATCAGCTTTCCCTAGGCCCCCAGCTGCGGGAGACTACAGCATCACAAGGGTTTGATAGGCCGAGCACTTTTACCGCTGTGCACTCTGGGGCCTATTTCTTGTATTTCGATGCCCTTCCTTTCATGCCTTCTCTACTACTGTCCAGCATATGACAGAAACATAACAGCTGAGAAACTTCTGATTTTCAGTAAATATAACAAATAAATCTGAAATCCTGTTTTCTCACAAGGTAGCCTGTACAGTGTCTGTAGCCTCTAGCACCTCCACACCAGACTCATCAATTCCACCCTTCATACAGTACATTCTCCTTGTTTTGCTCAGTTGCTTAGTGAAATCAGTCTGTTCCTTTGGATGAATTTACAGTATTTGATCTCTCTGGTGTTCTGATCTCTTTTTATGTTTCTTGAATTTACATGAAATCAGCATATATTTCATAAGTTAAGTTGTTCAACAATGTCAAGTAGACTTTTTAGGCAATGAACATAAGCTCATGGAGAAAAACTAAAACAGTAACTCTACAGTCCTGTTTCAAACATTATTATTATTATTATTATTATTATTGTTGTTGTTGTTGTTGTTGTTGGTATGTTAATATGTACAGTGTTTTAAACATGTCTTGATGTAACATGGTATAACTGTTTTTTGAATTTAAATTGGTTTTAAAAAATCTGTTGTCTTATTCTTTTACTTTATGGGTTATATTGTAACTACATAAAGGGAAAAATGCTTACACTCAATCGCTTGCCAAGCTAATTCCTTTTAAAAACTATTAAAAATTATTCTTTTCTTTTTTTTTTGCAATACTATGATTATCAAATGAAGTTGCCAAAAAGACTGACCGCTGTACTATAAGCAAAATGCTTTATAATCATATAATTTAAAGGGTGTGAACACTTATGTAACTAGGTAAGTTTGTTCCTTCTATTTTTTTGCCATAAATGTTTTATTTTTTTAGATTTTTAAAAAAAATTGGCCTAAATTTTGTTGGATGTTATATCACATTAATGGTTGCAAAAGAGCTTGAATGTTTGTTATGGTTCAATGACAAAAATATGCTTTTAATATGGTAAGCTTTTTATATCCACTATAATCAAAAGACACATGCCACTAACCACTATAAAGTGTCATGAAGCAAAATTAGAGCAATTAACCATTCTGCAACATACTGGGTAGGCATACATGAATATCAGTGAGCACATAGAGAATTCCACACTGCTGTAATCAACTCAGCATGGATAATTTTAACATGCAGGGGGAGCAGTCACTTCAAATTGGAAAAGAGCTGGAACAGCACAGGACAGATTGGCGCAGTGTGTAAAACTGGCTATGTTGGATGAGGCACCACAGTTAATTAATGGGTATGCTGTTTGGCTTGGTGGGATTTTTATCCGTCTCCCACCTCAATTGCTTTGAGTGAAATTTGTGTTGCATATTTGATTGTTTGAAAGAAACAAATGAATTAAACTTGTTCCCTTCCTTTGGAACAGGTATTTATTTCCTCATGTCTCCTGCTATTAATTGGGCTAAAAGACAGTTGGGGTTTAAAAATTGCCTGATTTAATTTAGTGAAACAGTCACACTATTTGTAAAAATTACACCTAAAACATACTAGTGTGGTACTTACTGTAAATTTCAGCTGCGCTTCAGCCGGCATGATCTGTACAGCATCACTAAGCAAGAGTAGAATAACTTGTTACATTGTTACAATATTAAATACTATTACTATTTATTTACATTTAGGCATTTGGCAGACACTCTTATCCAGAGCAACGTACAAAAGTGCTTTGTACAGTAGTTTCCATCACTGGACAGATCCTTACACTGGGTTACTAGGTTACTAACTAAGTACTATCAGTCAAACAGTGTTTCGAATTTTTAAGCCATCGTTTAAAGATTGTCAGGGACTGAGCTGTACAGACATCTAGAGGAAGTTCATTCCACCACTTAGGTGCCAGAACAGAAAAAAGTCTAATGTAGATGCACATCTTCCTCGATCACTAAGAGATGGTGGGACCAGCTGAGCAGTGCTGGAGGATCGGATATGACTAGAGCTGAGGGTTAGGTTAAGGGGCTACAGGAAGCCAGTGCAGGGAGCGGAGAAGTGGGGTGGCGTGGGAGAAGTTGGGAAAGTTGAAAATGAGACATGCAGTCGGAATGAAAAGAGGCAGACCTGCCAGGAGTGAGTTGCTGTAATCCAGTCTTGAAATAACAAGGGACTGGACAAGCCCCTGAGTAGCCTGTAAAGGAAGAAATGGGCGAATACTTCTGATGTTGTAAAGAAGAAATCGACAGGACCAAGTAAGGTTAGCAATGTGTGGAGAAAATGACAGTTGATCGCCCAGAGTTACCCCAAGATTGTGGCCAGTTACTGGAGGGGTGATCTGATTGTTGTTCAGGGAGAATGGTTTACAGTAGTTGAGTTTAGTTGAGTACTATGGCAATGTTTACATATTATGATTAAGACACATTTTATCTGCGATGGACTGATGAATGACAGTGGACTTCATATCAATTTAAACACCTTTTACATTATACTGAACTTTCAGCCTCATAGCACACAATATGACCACAAATCAATACCTGCTATATCCTTTTAATATCATCCAAATAAGTCTGGTTTCTCTCAAGGTTTCTTCTTATTATCTTAGTGAGTTTTTCCATTCCATCTCCCTTGGCTTGCTCATCAGGAACAAACTGATAATTATAAGCTATACATAGTTCCTTACATTTTCCATTTTTCTCTTACTTATTTGCTTTGCACCAATGACCATTTTTAAAAGCGCTATATAAATAAAATTGAATTGAAATAAAAATATAAAAATGATTACTGATGAGAGAGAAAGAATAAAATTCTGCACTTAACACGTTAAACAAGCTGAATGTTTGCCATGTTGAGTGTTTAATGGACCTTCAGAACGGGCAGATCTGCAGGAGGCTATACTGCAGAGTTCTGAACAGGCAGATCAGCGGTCACCCTCACATGTGGGTGCTAGGAGAGGCCACTGTGGGGGCTATCAGCAGAGACGCTCCACCACTGGTACAGTAGATAGTCTATTTAATCCCCTGAAAACCAGCATGAGACAAAGACCAAGACAAATAGACTTAAGAAGCCTGGGTTAAAGAAAGAGACGTGATAAGCAAAGAGAAAGTAAAGAGAAACAAAAAGAGAAAAGAGAAAGTGAAGAAACAAAAGAAAATAAGTAAAATATAAACAAAAGTGTGCAGCATGGTGTTGTAGTGGTTAGCACTGTTGCCTTGCACCTTCAGGGTCCGGGTTCGATTCCCGGCTAGGTGCGATTCCCATCTCTGTGTGCATGGGGTTTGCATGTCCTCCCTGTGCTTGGCGGGTTTCCTCCGGATACTCTGGTTTTCTCCCAAAGACCTGCAGATTAGGCTAGTTGGCATTCCCAAATTACCCGTAGTGTGGGAGTATATGTCTGTGTGCCCTGTGATGGATTGGCTCCCTGTCCATGGTGTACCCCGCCTCGGGCCCTAAGCCTCCTGGGATAGGCTCCAGGCCCCCGCGACCCTGAATACAGGATTAAGCGGTAGTGTCACGATGAGTGAGTGAACAAAAGTGAGAACACAAAGTTTATTTCAGTTTCTAAAGCATCACCCTGTGTCGAGAAGATGGAGGAGCTTTGTGTTTTGTTTTTTTTCAGTTCCCTTTCAAGTTCCCCAATTAATAAACCCACGTTATCTCCGAAAGTGAAGATCTTCCTGACAGTGCATAATAACTCTTGCACACTACTATTTCACTGACCCCCTCTGTAGCCCTGCACTAGGGCTCCTACCTGTACTTTTCCCGTGATGCAGCTGTTAAACCCGTCCTGTAACAATGTCAATATTATTTCAGACTGATCTGGTCTGGACAGCCTCAGCCTGCTGTTTTCTTTAAAAAAAAAAAAAATCCTAAAGTTATAACAGGTCATTTTAACATAAAAATAAACATTATCAGTAAAAAAAATAGTTGACTTTTTTAAAAAAAAAATACTTATAAAACAGTGAAAACGTCTATTCATATTTTTTATTATTAAAATTTTAACACATTATGAGTACGTTAATTTTTTACCACCCCCTTTACCTGTACTTTTACCACCCTTGTCATTAAAAGCCTGAAATAAAATCTAACAATTTGTATTGTTTTAATATTAGTGTTACATTAGATAAATTCTCAGGAAAGATACACAACTCCTCAGAACAAAATTTTACAAACTAAGCTGTCTAAAGAAACTTGGCCAATTTTATTCACAGTGATTTACTTTAGCAGGTCAAATTGGTACAGGCACTACAGTATAAACATGGATTTTAATTCCAGAGTCAATCACAGACAGTTTTGGCTTTTTCATTGGGACCCTTGCTAGATATGTTTGTATTATGCATTACTTATTACCATTATTATTAATGTAAAATACCCACAGAAATAATACAATGTGATTCCAGATTTATTGTATTTCATATACATTTGTGACACAATGTTGGTATAAAATTAAAAGTGATTTCATGGGGCCTCTGAGTGGCGCAGTGGTAAAGTGCATGCCTTATCATCAGGAGATCGCTGGTTCGATTCCCGGGTGATGTTGTAACCTCTTGCAGCCGGAGGCCTATTTTAACTAATATTAATTCTTTCACAAAATGTCTAATTTGCATTACTCTGATTGAACTTTATTCAAAGTGCTAACACTGGAGACTCGTCTTACAATTTCACAATATCAAAGATTAATATCTGACAAACAAGTTACCATGTAATTTGTTACTTCAGAAACAGTAATGTAATATTGTTCAAAAGCCCTTTACTACAAACATTAAGCACTAGTGTTAGAGCTGCTCTTATAGAAAATCAGTATGGAGCAGTGTGGTACAACAACAAAAGCCTACTGTTACATATGCATTTGCAATGTACAGGAAATAAACAACAAGTTTGTGACAACAAGAAAATGATTCAGTCAGCTTGGATTATGGCAAGAACGTAAATTAGAGCAAGGCAAATAATAGCCGGTAGACAATAGTAGCTAAAATTTTGAACAAACAAAAACAGCTGAAGAATAAAAACATGCCAATATGCATGGTGATCAACATCAAGTGGCAATATTTTTCATTCTTAGTTTTAAAGATTTTTTTTTCTTTTACAGCACAACATAAACATTTTGCGTCTAATCAGTAAGAGTTTTCTCTTTCCCGACATGCATATTCCTTTTTGTATTGCTCAGAGGGCCTAAAAGAACATGAAAGAACATGTTGCCCATTATGTTCAATGGTTTTGTTAAAAGTTTGTTTTAAAAGTTTATTGAAATGTTTCAGATAATTTCAATATAACACATTTGGATAATAGGCATGCAATACCACGTTAATTTTGTGTAAGCATTATGGGTAAACATGCAGGGTGTTTCACCCAATGAAAGTATATCTAAAACACTAAGCTGGACTACATCAGAAGAGGCATTGCCTTGTACAACCTCCTACACTGGTCAAGAAACACCAGAATTTGGATTGAAATACACTAATCCATATTTGCAATGACACTTTACCACAGTAGCTTCCTCACTCATGATCCCCATGATTTTAGATTTTTAGTGATTATTAAGCACACCAAAAAAGACATGTAAATATTCATGAACCAAAGGCTTATACCGGAACGATATCGGTATGAGCACTGTGTCTCAATCAGTCTCATTTAAAAATACAGTGGAACCTTGGATATACCAATTCCTACTCCTCTCTGGCTCTGTTGGAAAGTTGGTGTGTGTGTGTGTGTGTGTGTGTGTGTGTGTGTGTGTGTGTGTGTGTGTGTGTGTGTGTGTGTGTGTGAGTGTGAAAGTCGTCCTATACAGTAGCCCTCTTCATCCTCCTCTCCTCTCTTTGGTCTCAGTCACTACAGCTACAACTCTTTTCAAAGGTAAAGTGCAGTTTAATTTGATTTATTTTTACTTAATATTTTGTAATAATTATTATTTTTATATGAATATTTTTGGGCTGTGTAATGAATCGTCAAAGTTTCTGTTATGTTTTCCATGAAGAAAACTCGCTTTGATACATGAGTGTTTTGATATACAAGCACACTTCTAAAATGAATTATGTTTGCAGGTGCCAAGGTTTAACTGTAATACTGAAATTGGTTTGTAAAACTGATCAGAGTGGTGGCACTCACTTTTAAACAGTAATGTGATTCCCCTGTCAAACAAACAAACATTTAAAGATTTCAATATTTACGAGGAATCTCTTGCCCTGATTTATAGATATTGTTTTATAATATTTCTGCCATTTACATGCTAGTTCATATTCTTTTGATTCATGGTGAAACGTTCAGTGCCAAATGTCTGCAAAATTAACATATCAGGACAAACAAAACATAATAACATCCATATTACTAATGAGAATTGTAAACAGCTTTGTGTAATTGCATTAAATGGACATGACCAATCATGTGGGACATTTTGAAAAAAGAAATACAGCAATTTAGTATACTGTATGCTCATAAAGGATTGCTAACTAAAGGCAAGATCAACTGTAATATATTGTATACTGTACACATTTAATGGAAAAATGAATGGTGGACTTTTGTATAGTTAACAAAATAATTTATTGCAAATGTAAGTGTTGATTATATGGTGATATTTACATTTATACAGTATATAACTTTTTCCATAATCCATAAGCAAATACCTGACTTCAGTTTCAGTGGATTATTTTCATGTAACAGCACAGCTCAAAATTTGTCATTCCACTTACAATATAGCCATTTATTAATTCAATTTTATTTAAATAGTGTTTTTAACAATGGTTAGGTATACAGAAATATGTATAAATAAAACTGTTCAGATTGTCTCATTACTCATTACAAAATATTTAAATATTTTAATGAACAACAGGTTGTGCATTTTAATTGGATCATTTAATGTTAATTCATGTCTAGGAACCAATTTATTTTCTATTATTATTAACATTATAGCAGCTATAAGAAGTTGTCCTATCAGTAGGCTTACAGAATACCGAACCACAACAATACAGTAACTAACTGCACAGATCTGTTTATTATTAGCCTCGTATTATTGTGTAGCATGTCTCATACAAGTCCCTTAGCTGCCATTATAGACAACATACAAAAACAGGGCATTATTTCACTACCTGTCCCTAAAATGTCACTGTGGATTTATATAAGCAAATACTTAAGAATCTTTGACTCGATAATTACTAAAGCAATTAATATTTTCAGTTTCAGCTGGCAACCATAATTTTAACCCTGACTGATGCAGTGAGTAATTCCCAAATAGCCATGCGGAAAACAATACTTCTTGTTGTGGAAAAGATGCTACTGTGTTTTAGAAAGGTCAAATTATTGCCCTGACAAAGAAATTGTTTAATGTTATACAGCATTCCGGTCTGACTAAGTAATCTGATTGAATGAGAGGCATTCCATGAGTGGTGACCTTGGAAGCACTTTTAGCAAGAATACACGTCCTATAATGTTAAATCTGATAATTAAACAACACTTTGTCCCCAAAATAATTGCTTTTAAATCAGAACAAATTACATCTGAACCATCTATGTTATCCGTTATAACCAGAGCTACAATGCCGTCCCTATTGTTGCATCACAGCCATGCCGATCTTCAGTACAACTCTTGTGTGATACTACTTAAGTTAAAGTGAAAGCACTGGCACACACAATGTGATTGGGAATAAACAGCAATGTTATAATAAATAATACTAATAATTATAAAAAAAGATCACCCATAGACTTTATTTATTTTATTTTACAGAAAAAAAAGCTTTTAGCTAGGTAGAATAAAGATAGGACTTTGGGGCAATGAGGTACTGTAAAAACCAAGTGGTCTGTTGTGTCCAGATTGACCCTATTTCTAAGCGATGTGTGTCAGGGTTATAACGGAATCTCTTATGCATAGTGCCCACTGGAGGTAGTGCTATAATCTGGGATTGCTTCACTTGGTAGGCTCTAGGTTCATCAATGTTATGTGGCAATCTAATGAAGTCTCCTGTTGACATGTGCCCTGCGATGGATTGGCACCCTGTCCAGGGTGTACCCTGCCATGTGCCCTAAGTCTCCTGGGATAGTATTTAGCGATATACAAACGTGGACAAAATTGTTGGTACCCTTCGGTCAATGAAAGAAAAACTCACAATGGTCATAGAAATAACTTTAATCTGACAAAAGTAATACTTAAAAAAATTCTATGAATGTTAACCAATGAAAGTCAGACATTGCTTTTCAACCATGCTTCAACAGAATTATTTAAAAAAATAAACCCATGGAACAGGCCTGGACAAAAATGATGGTACCCCTAGAAAATACTGAAAATAATGTGACCAAAGGGACATGTTAATTCAAGGTGTGTCCACTAATTAGCATCACAGGTGTCTACAATCTTGTAATCAGTCAGTGGGCCTATATATAGGGCTCCAGGTAGTCACAGTGTTGTTTGGTGACATGGTATGTACCACACTCAACATGGACCAGAGGAAGCGGAGGAAAGAGTTGTCTCAGGAGATTCGAAAGAAAATTATAGACAAGCATGTTAAAGGTAAAGGCTATAAGACCATTTCCAAGCAGCTAGATGTTCCTGTGACTACAGTTGCACATATTATTTAGAAATTTAAGATCCATGGGACTGTAGCCAACCTCCCTGGACGTGGACGCAGGAGGAAAATTGATGACAAATCAAAGAGACGGATAATCCGAATGGTACAAAAAGAGCCCAGAAAGACTTCTAAAGAGATCCAAGGTGAACTTCATGCTCAAGGAACATCAGTGTCGGATCGCACCATCCGTCGTCGTTTGAGCCAAAGTGGACTACATGGGAGACGACCAAGGAGGACACCATTGTTGAAAACAAATCATAAAAAAGCCAGACTGGAATATGCCAAACTACATGTTGACAAGCCACAAAGCTTCTGGGAGAATGTCCTATGGACAGATGGAACTTTTTGCCAAAGCACATCAGCTCTATGTTCACAGATGGAAAAATGAAGCATATCAAGAAAAGAACACTGTCCCTACTGTGAAACATGAAGGAGGTGCTGTTATGTTCTGGGGCTGCTTTGCTGCATCTGGCACAGGGTGTCTGTGCAGGGTACAATGAAATCTCAAGACTATCAAGGGATTCTAGAGAGAAATGTGCTGGCCAGTGTCAGAAAGCTGGGTCTCAGTCGCAGGTCATGGGTCTTGCAACAGGACAATGACCCAAAACACACAGCTAAAAACACCCAAGAATGGCTAAGAGGAAAACATTGGACTATTCTAAAGTGGCCTTCTATGAGCCCTGACCTCAATCCTATTGAGCATCTTTGGAAGGAGTTGAAACATGCTGTCTGGAAAAGGCACCCTTCAAACCGGAAACAACTGGAGCAGCTTGCTCATGAGGAGTGGGCCAAAATACCTGCAGAGAGGTGCAGAAGTCTCATTGACAGTTACAGGAATCGTTTGATTGCAGTGATTGCCTCAAAAGGTTGTGCAACAAACTATTAAGTTAGGGGTACCACCATCTTTGTCCAGGCCTGTTCCATTTTTTTTTCAATGATTCCGTTGAAGCATGGTTGAAAAGCAATGTCTGACTTTCATTGGTTAACATTCATAGAATTCTTATTTATTATTACTTTTGTCAGATTAAAGTTATTTCTGTGACCATTGTGAGTTTTTCTTTCATTGACCGAAGGGTCCCAACAATTTTGTCCACGTGTGTAGATGAGTGAGTGAGAGTGGTATGGAATTGCATAAGGCTGCTGAAACATTTCCACTGTGAATATGCTCCATATAGCTAATTGTGGTCCAACAAATGATTAGTGTGTGTGTGAGACTTTTTTTTTGTCAGGCAATAAATCATTTCATAAATTTTATAAATCATTTATTTACGTTACTGCTGGAACTACTGTCAGAGGTGGGCTGTTATATATGGTTAATTCACACCTTCTTATTTGAAAAATTACCAGCACTGAAGTATAATATAAAAGTCATTCATGAATTTGATGACTTTTTCTGCTTGGAGAAACTACGCAGAACATAGAATCCTGACATTTAGATCTTGTTCTGTAGTGTAGTGGAGTTAAAAGAGTCCATAAAACACCCACAAGAAAAGAATTAACCATTCTTAAATCAATTGTTTTGCCAATTGACACGGTCAGTGGAGCATTCATGTTTCAAGCAGACAGTAGATTAGCAGTGCCTGACTCAGACAAATTTAGCCTCTACCCTGATTAAATACCCCTGACACAAAGCCATCAGCTAATTACTAAGCTCTGCAGGACTTTACTGGGTGCAGTAAAGAAGAAGAAGAAAAAAAGCAAAGTATGTACTCTATGATAATATTTAAAAAGCTTGTGATGCACACAGTACCAGATTGACGTCAGTGTTACCTGATGCTTGCAAGCGAACACATTGCTTGTGTATAATTTATTACTGGGTATTTTGAGACAGAGACTGTAGCAACACCAATAACATGTCTACTGCCACCACTTGTTCGGTTTGCTGTTCAATAGAACAGAAAACATGCCGCTTCTCTTCATACACCTACAGGGCTCCAGGTTCGATTCCCAACTCTGTGTGCATGGAATTTGCATGTTCTCCCCTTGCTTGGTGGGTTTCCTCCGGGTATTCCGGTTTCCTCCCAAAGACCTGCAGATTAGGCTAAATGGTATTCTCAAATTGCCTGTAGTGTGTGATTGAGTGTATGTGTGTGTGTCCTGTGATGGACTGGCACCCTGTCCACGGTGTACCCCTCCTCGTGCCCTAAGCCTCCTGGGATAGGCTCCAAGTCCCTGCGACCCTGAATACAGGATAAAGAGGTATAGACAACGATTGAATGAGTGTTTATAATTTGGCCTTCTAGTCTTATATTTTATTTCTTTATTTCTTAAAAATTCTGCACATTCTGAAGTTTGTTGCAATTGCATTTCATTACGGTTGTAGTACAACCATGTATGTGACAAATAAAATTCCTCAAATCTTATTCCTTGTCAGGGTTGTAGTGTGTCTGGAGCCTGAGCTGGATAGGCAGCTAGTCCCTCACAGGGGGCACCGGGCACACACACACATTGAAATTTCTGTCCATGGGCAAATTCTATTAGCCAAACCAATTATGTATAATTATACTATTTTTGAAGGCTTGGCGGGAGTCCCACCCTAAGATTCCCTGTGATGGTAGTAGAGTATATTCCTACTGTACCTCATGGCCAGTGTTCCTAGGAAAAGCTGTGGTTCTCCATGACCCTGACTAGGATAATGTGCTACTGAAAATGAATGCACAATTTTTTCCTCATTGTATCAGTTATGTCTAATTTGAAATATTTACTACCGGTTTTCACTGTTGCACTGTTTTTCCAGCATTGGTTTTCTACTAAATCACTTTTGGCTTTGTGTCCTTCATTTTAAATGATTCCCTATTCTGTCTCTCTCTGTTATCTGTTTGTATCTCACTATAGCGTCATCAGATTTATTGCTACTATTTCCAAGGAAATCCTCTATGCTCTCGTTTTGGAGCAACTAGATCGTCACACATCACTGTGCAGTCATGGTGCCAAAACGTTCAATCAGTGTCTCTACAGCATTCTGTTTCAGGATGTGTTGGTAATTTTTAAAAATCTTTCAGCATAATGTCATGATCTGATTTAGGTGTGCAAGTTTAGGAAAATTACCAAATTGTATTTTTAACCTGTAAATGCAATTGATTAAATAAAGGTCATACATTTACTCACTGCATGCGCCTGAAAAAATAATGCTGTTCAAGTCAAAGTTCTTTCAAATTTCAATTAAGAAAAATAAGGTTACAATTAAGATATGCATAATTAGTTTCACTCTTTAATGAAGTACAAGAAAAGTAGGCAGAATATTAAATGAATGAGCATAAATGCTAATTCAATGGAACAATACAGGCATGAAGTTAACTTGAATAATAAATGAAGTAAACAATGGAATTTGTAATTGTTCGGAGAGTGAGTGTCTTCCCTGTCAATGACTAGTCCTAACTTTGGGTTAAGGTTAAAGGTCAACATTACTGTACATTAATTCCAATTCTTCACTGGTTAACCTCTGTTTAAAAAGCAGAATTGAGAATATTGGGAAAATGGCTGTGAATCAAATTAGTTTATGTAAATTAGATAGAGACTCAGTGAAACCTATAGCTGAGTATGGCATGTTTACTAAGCTGAATGAAGGCTTGAAGGTTCTGCCTAGTGCCAACGTCCAGTGCCAAATATTATGACTCGTGCATGCATAAAATGAATTTTCATATTAATTCACACATTTTAGCTAATACACATTGCAGGTATGTAAAACAACAACAAACTGTTTTAGTTCAGGGCCTGAAAACATAATCCATAACATTAATAAACAAATCATTAAGCTCAATGTTACACGGGATCTTTGCTGTGGTGCTGTGGTTTGTGGGGCTTCCAAGGATCAGACTTGTTTTTGTCCACTCACTACATGGATGTTTTGTTGGTTATAGATCTGGAGAGTTTGTTCTGATATTTTTCTATCATGCCCAGCATTGACTTTTATTCAGCAACTTGTGCTATATTGGATTTTGGGCAGTACTAACTCGCTGGCATAAATCAGCCTTGGGTGCCCATGCTGCCATCACGAGTTTACTGGTCTGGTATTAATTCTCCCACACCACCCCACTTCTTCGCTCCCTGCACTGGCTTCCTGTTGCTGCCCGCATCAAATTCAAAATACTGATGCTCGCCTACAAAGCCAAAAATGGCCTTGCACCCATTTACCTCTCAGCTCTAATCACACCTCATACTGCACCACGTTCCCTCCGATCCTCCAGCACTACTCTCTTCATCCCACCATCTCAGGGATTGAGGAAAACATGCATCCAGACTCTTTTCTGTTCTGGCACGATGGTGAAATTAACTTCCTCTAGATGTCTGTACAGCTGAGTCTTTAAACGACGACTTAAGACGTATTTTTTTCTTAAGTACTTGGACTAATCCCCCCCCCCCCCATATAATAAAAAAATTCCCCTTATCCTTCCTAACTGTGTTTGACTGATGGCACTGAGTTAGAGTGCCAAATGCCTGAATGTAAATGTAAGCAATATTACATGAGAAAGAGTGCTGTTGTACTGGATATCAGCATGACTTAGGTGCCACTGTAGGCATGAAGGTATAGCTTCCACAGCTTATATACAACAATTCCAATTATACAGTATATACAACAAACACCGTTTAACATAATTAAATTAGGATTTCTTTTGGCTGTTTAAATAGCTATTTTGCTTCACCAACACACGTCCTTCTGTGATTGCTGGAGCTGGTGACGAACAGTTAGCGATCGACAGTTAGTGTAATTATCATAGTAAAAGTAGTTTTAAATTCTTACTGGAATTTCAGTATGTAGTTGCAGCAGCTGAATCAGTTGCTATCTGTAGGTCACCAGCTCCTCCAGTTGTGGTTAGTTTAGCCAGGTGTGTAGGGGTAAGTGGAGCAAATATTTTTGGAGCAAAACAACTGGTTAATACTGTAATTGGTTGGCTACAAATAAATAATAGTCTTTTGATAATAAATTGTCTTTGTGGAACTGTTATATAAAAGATATATCAAACTGGAGGGCATACTGTTGTGTCATCACAGCTGTGATACTCTTGGCACCCAGGCTACGCCCTCATGTCTATGACCGCATCACAGACATGATGATAACCATCACAACATCACTCCCTTATGTGTGATATTGCTTATTTAGGTTAAATGTATTTCGGAACCAAAAAAAGAAAAATACAGAAATATTCCCTGATGAACTTTTGATTACCTTTCGGATTAATGTGATATTAAATATTTACATTATTTAAATTCTGGGCTCTCACATTTCTTGTTGTTGTAGTTGTTTTAGTTAAGTTCATTTGTTTCCGTACCAGTTTTGTTAACTGTTTTCATATCTGTTTACATTTTGGTTGCAACACGTGTTTTTGTTAATTTATAATAAAGTCTATACATAAAGTGTATGCATTTATGCTGTGTCACGTTCAATCTCAATGTTGTTTTAGCCAGGAGGTAAGTCCATTTAGCCCAGAAACTGCCCATTATTTACTGTTCTGCTTTGCTTGACTCCTGTTCTGGTCTGCTTGAACCATGCCATGCACTAACTGAATTATGTCAAGTGCAGTGATGCCATGCTTCACTGCTGCCATGCTCTACACCACCTTAGCCCTAGCTCTGCACTGTCACACTTATGTCCTGTACAGTATCACTGCACCATTTCAGCCTCTTTGTGTTCTGGGTGCTACACTTGTGTTGTTTATCTGTTTAATAAAGTCACACAGCTGTGTTTACATCGTGCCTTACCCTCAAGCCCAATGGCACAGTGGTTCTGTTTTATATAATTGGGGTATGTTTTTCCCTCTTGTTTTTTATTTTATTTTAAATAATTCAGTT
>QMIH01001631.1:93411-123238 GCA_003987875.1 Clarias batrachus | reverse complement strand
ACTCTATATATAATATTCTATAGTTTAAACTATGTATTTAATTTTGAACTACTTAATAAAAACCATGAAATTTACCTTAAAATAAAATGAAAATAAAATAATAACGATAAGAACTAACGCATGCAATGATGCAACTTCCAGCTGTGAACTCAAACTAGGAGCGGAAGAACTGTGGAGCCGATCAGAAAACAGACGGTCCGAATCTGCCTGCCTTTCTTCAGTTTCTGATTGGCTGGTGTTGAGCTGATTCTAGTCTCTGATTGGCCGGAATAGTTGCAGAGTTCTAACGCTGCTGTAGTTCGTGCAAGTGTAGCTTTATGATCGTGAGCACATAGAAGAGACAGAGTTCAAACACAAATGATCTTGAACGCGCAGAATTTTCAGCATGCAAAAACGAGTCTGAAAGCACATGCACGGGTGAACTGCGCATTAAATATAAAAATAAGTAAATAAGTACATACATATAAATAAGTACATTTACATTTTACTGAAAATATTCTGAGACTATATTTTCTTATTCATGCTGAACAAGTGTGCTTTGGAAATTAGACCAACTGTTCACTTAAAGTATATTTTCCTGTAAAATATTTGACGTATGACGTTAGTATACTTTTTATATATTAGCCGATGGTACAACTTTTTGTTGTATATTTGCAATGTAATATAGAAGATTTCAAAATATTTGTAATACACTAAACTGTATTTCTTTTTCACAGTGTGAATTAAGATCAAAATTGAGGGGGCGGTTATAAAATTGTTATTATTGCTACGAAAAAATTATGTCATGAAAGCGAACGTTGGTCGAGAGCTTAGTCCTTCTCTATATATCCTCCATCTAGGGCACAAACTTCTCCAAATAATGGATGAAAAGCTCCACCTCGTAATCAACTTGTCATATTTTAGACACCTGCCGTGAAGTGATGGAAGAGGAAGAAGTCACACAGGGAGGAGGGGTGATGAGGCAGAATTTTGTCCCCCTAGTGGGCTACAAGTTTTACCGTTTTGTGAGCTGAATAATCAGGTTCAACCGGGTCCCCCATTTTGGTTTTGACGCACTAGCAGCATCACGCAGAACTAGATCTTATTTCTAGAACAAGAAGTAATGATCATGAATGTTTTGATTTCCAGAGACATAATTAGCACAAATAATAAAAAAAAATTAATATAAAAATATTGTTGTATTACTTTGTATTACTGTCTTGACTAACCCTCACTAGCAGGAAGTCTGTGTGAGATCACGCTGTCGTCTCGCTCCTGTCTCATCTCCTTGTATATGTTTTCTCTTTCCAGGGGGCTACCAGGAGCGTACAGCGGAGGGATTTTGGGCATGGCGTACGTCGGGACGGTCTGCTCCGCGAGCGCTGGCGGGGGAATCAGCGTGGTCAGAACCCTAAACCTCATTCTAATACTCTAATAATGAAATGCCAGTCAGTCTCATCCCGATGGTGCTGTCTGGTGTTACAGGTCCGACTGGGTTCTCTGATCCTGAACTTAGTGCCTGTTATTCATGTCAGAAGCAACTGGAATATGAGTGGAATGTATTATGTAATAAGCACACTAATATAAATCTATTTTAATCCGACCAATCAGAATCCAGAATCAGTGGTGTAACAGATCCTTTACTTTGGCGAACATCAATTCTTATACAGTATGTCACAAAAGTGACACCCCTCACATCTCTGCAAATATTTAGTTATATCTTTTCATAGGACAACACTGCATAAATGACTGACACAATGAAAAGTAGTCAGTGTAAAAGTTTGTATAGCAGTGGAAATTTATTGTCCCCTCAAAGACAGTATAGCTGTTGTCACCAGCCTTGCACTTAAAGTTTACGTTTAATGTCTCTTCCTGGTTGTTTAAAATCATAAAAACTTGCCTGCAAAATGACATGACATGTTTCACACTGGAGCTCTTACACCCGACCAGGATGGGGTTCATGGAGCTGGTGAATTTCTCAAAGTGCCCAACACTAGTATTACTTCCTCTATCTGTACTCCAACGTCCGGAACACACCTAATGCCATTCTGCAGAGACAATGTCTCCCCACCGGCCTCAGAGGCCATCGTGCCCCGTCCACTCTCTCTCACTCTAAACTTTTATTTTTTTTTTTTTGTAATAACATTAACAATAACATTAACTATGGTGTGAGAAAATTCCCATACCATGACAAAAAGCTTTTCACATCACACCCAGTACACACGCTCAGACCGAGAGAGAGTGAGAGAGTGAGAGAGAGTATACAGTATATATACAGTGGAACCTTGGATTGCGAGCATATTTCATGATTTCGTTTCGAAGCATGCTCGTATATCAATACACTCGTAAACCAAAGTAAATCCCCCCATAAGCAATAATGACTCAGATTATTCGTTCCACAACTAAAAAATAATCAGATAAAAATAATGAATACAAAATATAAAGTAAACCAAAAACAAAATAACCTGCAGGAAAAATAAAAATAAGATAAGTGTTACTGTTAGTGTGTGTGTGTCTATTTGTGCGTCTATGCACTGTGTGTGTGTGTGTTTGAGTGACACCCTCTCCCTCTTCTTGTCTTACACAGTTACACTTTCTCCTCTCTAATCTTGCGGGATGACTTTTATTCACACTCAAACACATAGGCACACAGATTCTGTTGATTATACCATTGAGAGACGGGCACTAAGACCAAGCAGGGGTGACGATTACCCATAATTCCGCAGCGCAAGAGAGAGAAAAACCATTGGCTCAGTTGTGATCACGTGACGCTCGGCGTCAAAACAAGAACCGCATGTGTGTTACCTGATACTCGGTACTCGTAAACCAAGACTTGCTCGTTTTTCAAGTCAAAATGTATTCAAAATCTTTGCTCATCTTGCGGAACACTCGCAAACCTCGTTACTCGCAATCTGAGGTTCCACTTTACAAAGAGAGAGAGAGAGAGAGAGAGACAGTGAAAGAGTTAGAGAGAGATATTTAACATCAATATTTTTGTCTGTTTTCTTTGCAGTATCCCATCAACTTTGATCTGCAGTTTTACTCCACCGTGCTGGCGCATGAGATGGGCCACAATCTGGGCATGATCCACGATGACGGACGCCAGCAGTGTAATGGGCGCAACTTCATCATGACCTCTCAGGCCACGTCAGTACCGCATGCTTACTCAGTCAGTTAGGGGAATACTCCACATGTGGTGCTGTTTAAGGAAAATAATCAACAATATGAAATGGGAGGGAAGATGACAGCTGTCCCACCATGGGGAAAAACAGGAAGAAGTTTGGAAAAAGGATAGTTACAGCTTTTCCTCTGACTTTATAAAGTGCTGAAGTCACCGGAGACTCTTTCCATAAATATCTATATGTCTATATAATATCTATATCTATATACCAAGCAGATACCTTGTTAGAACTAGTGCAGTGGTCTAGTTAATAAACAGAATCTTGTTGGTTTTGTTTAACAATTATTTATTCCATTTCTGTGTGTGTGTGTGTGTGTGTGTAGTGGGTCGACGTCGTTCAGCACATGCAGTGATCAGGATTTCCAGCAGCTGTCCCAGAGTAAAGGAGATTTGTGTCTCCTGAACGTGCCGATGAAAGTCATCACAAAGGCTACGTGCGGTAATGGAATCCTGGAGGCGGGAGAACAGTGCGACTGCGGAGCGCCCCAGGTGCGGCCGAGCCAGGGCAAATTTCAGGAGTACAATTCAGTTAAATTTTATTTGTATAGCACAGTTAACAGTTGACATTGTCGCAAAGCATCTTTACACAATCAAAAGAATTATTTAGGTTTGTATGAAATGTGATTAATACAAAAAGGTTTAGTTTTAATGTGTGGGTAAAATTAATATCAAAGAAATATAATGGAGATTTTGGTTTAGCTGAAACTTCGGTTTAAATGCTACGCTTAACTCGCGAGTTTGTACATTAAAGCAGAAGACGACTTACAGGCTTTATAACTTCTGATGCGATACTGTGACTTTATGCCTGATAACGCCATAACTATTTGGCCATAATTTATGCATAATTAGGGGCGTGGCTGATCTGAGTTGCATTGCAGGTGTGAAACTGCTAGCTGCCTATTGGGCATCGCTATAGCTAACAAGCTAATTGGAATCAGTGCAATTTAACTTAACATAAGAAGTGTAGGAGCGGAAGGCGGAGTTTAATCTAATGCAAAGTAACATATAAATTAATGTTAGCCACCATAGCACAGTTAAAGTTAACCTGACTAGCGTGTAGGTGGTAACTGAGTTAGGTAGTCATGTTCCAACTGAAACCCAGGCCCTTTTCCTTTTAATTAACAAATATTTATTAATAAATGGGTTTAGGCAGAGACAGAGACAAGATAGAGAGACGAACAGTGCTCCCACAGCTAAGCGTTTAAACTGCTTTTCAGTAAACCTGCGGGTGGCGTCACCGAGCGTCAGTCCGGTTATGTGTGTGACCGGCTAAACTGCATCGCTGGAAGATTTAGTGCACTCTGAGCACTTTAGCCCTTTCACCATTTAGTCGGCATGTTCAGCTTCCTTTGCCTTTTATGGATTTTTGTGGGAGGGGCTAAATGTAAATAAAACAGACAACTTTATCTGTGAAAAGATTCAGCAATGAGCATAACTAAGCTTTAAGCTTTTTGCTATGTGCAGGATTTATGTTTCTGGTTAAAAACAAAGACTCAACAGTTTAGTAATGATTAATAAGTCAATTTGTGTGTGTGTGTGTGTGTGTGTGTGTGTGTGTGTGTGTGTGTGTGTGTGTGTGTGTGATTGCAGAACTGCAAAAACAAATGCTGTAATGCAGCGACATGCACGTTAACAAAGGGTTCAGTCTGCGCTACTGGTCTCTGCTGCCAAGACTGTCAGGTATCCATACACACACAAAAACACACACACACACACACACACACAAAAGGAGGAGGAGCCATGGAGGAGTGGTAATTGATAAGAGAGAGAGAGAGAGAGAGAGGTCCTGGGGCGCAACTGCAGAACCACATGAAGGGTCTCACAGGGCATCACACATATAACATCAATCACAAACACCTCCTCGTTCTTATAATATCCACAGCACGGCTTTTTCACTGTCCTCAGATTAAATCTGCATGATGAATTGATCCTGATCTCCACTGTCTCTGCTTCTCCTCCAGTTCATGGTGTCCGGTGCGGTCTGCAGGTCCTCAGTGAACGAGTGCGACCTGCCCGAGTTCTGCAACGGGAGCTCACCTTTCTGCCCGGGAGACTTCTACATGATGGACGGTCTTACCTGCAGTGGCGGCGCCGCCTACTGCTACGAAGGGCGGTGCCAGACGATGGACTACCAGTGCCAGCAGCTCTTCGGCCAAAGTATCTACCGTCAACTTCCTATTTCATACAAAGTGCAGTCAAAGTGCAGTCTCACTGAGGGGGAGAACATGAACACACACACACACACACACACACACACACACACACACACACACACACACACTTTCCACAAAGCAAACCCTTCACTGCTGCGTTCCTGTGACACTCCGCATTACGCTGCATTTCAGTGTAGCATGACTGTAGTGACGGCTTCATGACGTCCACTGTGCTAGAACACACACGTCGCTTCACATGGGCTACGACGTCTTTAGGCTGACTGAACATACCCTAGATCGCACAGACAAGATTAGAAAGGAAATCTATTTTATATCAACTCCAGAGGTTGGGAAGTAGAGTTGCATTTCAGTGGAGCGTGACTGCAACATGATGAGGAACTCACAACTCAGTCACTGTCCAATCACAGCCCTAAGCTGGACTGGGGGGTGTTTCAAAGGGTTTTCTCCTTTTCAGCTCAGTTTATTGGATCATCATGTTTTTTAATATATATTTGTAAAAATAAAAAATCACGCAAAGCCTTCTCCAGCAGGTCATCAGCTGACCTAAGTTTTCGACTTTTGTTCTTTTGGCAGTAATTTGCTTACTTTGCATGTTGTTCTCACTCACTCATCTACTCATCGTCTATACCACTTAATCCTGTATTCAGGGAGACGGGGGCGGAGTCTATCCCAGGAGACTTGGGGCACATGGCAGGGTACACCCTGGACAGGGTGCCAATCCATCGCAGGGCACAGACACACACGCACACACTCACTCACACACTATGGGCAATTTGGAAACGCCAATTAGCCTAACCTACCTGTCTTTAGACTGCGGGAGGAAACCGGAGAACCCGGAGGAAACCCACCAAGCAACATGCAACAAGAACATGCAAACTCCATGCACACAGAGACGGGAATCGAGCCTGGCCGGGGATTGAACCCGGACCCTGGCGGTGCAAGGCGACAGTGCTAACCACTACACCACTGTGCCATGACAGTGACTCATCATCATGGACAATAATTAGACATGAGTGTAATAACCACTCGACTCGTGAGCTTATTAACCACTCACCCTGACATTTATTAGGCTCATAATCAGATCTGGAAGCAATTTTTTAAAGCCTTTTTTTCTTTTAATAAATATTGTACCAGTGGCATGCTAAACACTAAAGTAACTCTTTGGGGGTTGGGGGGGGTCTTTTTGTTTATTTTGTTGTGTTCAATTCCTTCCCGTCATCTTTTTTAATAATACATACTTAATTAATGTTTTACAGTAACCAGCTGGTGCATGTTTTTTTCAGGTGCAGTAAAAGCCAGTGATCTGTGCTTCAGGCAGGTGAACACACAGGGAAACCCGTTTGGAAACTGCGGCTACTCCGGAAACAAACTCATCCCGTGTTCTTTAGAGTAAGTGCGGCACTGGAGGACGTGCGGAAAAGGGATCAGCTTCAGCTCTTAAAATCTCGACTGTTTTTCCGCAGTAACTCCATGTGTGGGAAGATTCAGTGTGAGGGATTGGACTTTAATCAACTCCCACACGGGACATCCATCAGCATCCAGGAAGTACAGCTGGGGATCAAATGCATGAACACAGACTTCAACCTGGGAACCGACGTCCTCGACCCGGGATACGTCAAAACGGGGACGGTGTGTGCTCCAAGCAAAGTGAGTCATCTGTGACGTGTTCATCCTGTGCAGCGTGCTAACATGAAATCTCTGTGTAGTTTTTATGCTCATGTGAGCGCAGCATGGACACGCGAGTGTAGTAAGCAGCATACGAGCTTGAGCATGGGACAACCTGTGCAGGGCCTGGATGAGGCTCGCTAGCTAGCGGCTAAACCTGAGGATAGCAGTTCTCATTCTATAGATGTCATCAGACAGTCGTCATGAACTCAGGTGGTCTTACTGCAGGTAGTTCAGCTGGTGTTGTTGCCGTGGGCATAAGAGGGGCAGGCTTAAGTGCAGAGGGGTTTATAAACATAAATAGTCCTTTATTTACACCAAACAAAACAACCAGGGCTCTTTAAGCAAACACAGGGCTAAGAGCTGGCACAAGGGGAAATGGAGCCGACACAGAGACACAGAGGGGCTAGCTGCAGCGCTAGAGTGGTGGTGGTGGTGGGGGGGGTCAGTGGTTAATTAGATTAGTAGCTACACTGTTTATTGGAGAAGGTGATGATTGACCTAACCAGGTTAGTATCTACTGGTTGGTGGCTAACCGGGCTAGTTACTGACCTACTATAAGAACCGAGACTCAAAAGGCTAGGCACACATGAGGCTAATCCAAACTAGCAGCTAAACATACTGGAGACCAAAACCACTAGCAGTCAATCCCACTAGAGTTTAACATACTGGAGGCTAACCCTACTAGGGGCTAACTCTACTAGCGTCCAAACCTACTAGCGGTTAAACATACAAATACTATAAACATACAAGGGACTACACAAGAGGAAGAGCAACACTGGAGACACACAGAACAGTAATTACACATGAGGAGATACAACCTAACTGTAACATTTAACAAGACAGCTCCATGAATCCACATACAAAGTAAACTTAAGAACACCATGAAACTAAACATGACAAACCATAAAACACACACATGACAATAATATTTATTTACAATGCTCGATCCAGTTTCCCTGAACAAACAGCGATTTATAGGATGTTTAATGAGCTACCCGGGTTCGGGTGAGCACTCTCATCACCTGACCGAGGTGCCTTCTGGGAAACTGAGCATACAAACAAGAATTACAAAAGAAACCAACTGAATCAGTGCCCTCTAGTGGTGGTCCCTTACACCAGCGTTCATGCTGTGTGGCTGTTTCTGAATCACATGCACAATTTAATAAAGTAAATTCTTACATCTTATTCATAAGTTTTTTAAATGTATGAGATGAAGTGTGTTACAGTGACAGTGTAAATGAGAGTATGTCTTCTTGAGTCGTTTTGTTTTTTGTTTCTTTTTAATAAATGTGTGCAAAAATGTATGTTTTTAATGTTTATGATTGTTGGTCCTCAGGTGTGTATGAACTTCCAGTGTGTGAATTCATTAGAGCTGACAAAGGAACAGACGTGTAACGCTACAACGGACTGCAACAGCAAAGGGGTGTGTGTCCTAACACCTAATATTTCTTATTTAATGATCAAAATAAAATAGGAGAGTGAGAGCAGTCGAGTAGAACGAGTGTATGAGTGTGTGACGTGAGTGTGTGACGTGAGTGTGTGACGTGAGTGTGTTGTGTTCAAGGTGTGTAATGATTTGGGCCACTGTCACTGCAACGACGGCTGGGCTCCGCCTTCCTGCAACACGCGGGGCAGAGGAGGCAGTGTGGATAGCGGACCTGCTCAAATAGGTACACACACACACACACACACACACACACACACATGAATGAAGTGTTCTCTCTAGGTTTCCTCCTCCTCCCCTTTATAATTGATTTAACATTAAATTAATTCATTATTAAATTAATTATTATTAATTATAAATAACATGCGTTTGTAAACGTGTCCTGTTCTCAGATTACTCGCTGAGGAACGGCCTGCTCATCTTCCTCCTGGTGGTGCTCCCCCTTCTGGTGCTGTTGATCTTCGGCTTGCTGTACATATTCAGACGCGACTCTCTGAACAGGTGTTTAAGGCGCTCCAACTGACACTGGAGACTCGTTCTGTACAAATCCGTCGGTAAACCTTCTGACCAATCAGAATTGATAGCTGAGAAACACTGCAACTACATTTTTCTTGTAAAAAAAAGCTCAGCTAGCATTTCTCTGTGACACGTCCAGGTGAAAGTGTGTCAAGTCAAGTCAAGTCAAGTTGGCTTTTATTGTCATTTCAACCATATACAGTTCAGTACACAGTGAAACGAAACAACGTTCCTCCAGGACCAAGGTGCTACATACATGCAACAACAGAAATTAACTACACAACATAAATTCACATCACATAACAAATTAACAACGTAGTGACAGATTTACAATTTTTAAGTAAACCTAAAAAAACTGAATTTCTATACAGGAGAGACAACAATAGACAACAAAGTGCACATGCAAATGTGCAAACAAAGAGCTACAGAATGACAAACACAACAATGTAACATGTACAGAGTGATGAGGTATGAGTTGAGGTAGTGGGAAGAGCAGCAGTAAACAAGTGACATTTCTGAAGCAGCAGCAATGATTTAAAAAAGATATTATGTGCAAATAGCAAAGTAGAGTAAATATTGTGCAAATATTACAAGAGCAGTTCAGGTAGGTGGGTATGAGCTGTTTGAGATGGATGTAGATCCGGGTGACTGTGCATGTGTGCGTTTATCAGTTCAGTTCTGATTTTATTTAGTTCGTCTGAATGATTTGTGTGTGTGTGTGTGTCTTCTCTGCTGTGCTCACTATCTGCTGTAGAGTCTTGCGGTCTGACATGGTACAATTCCCAAACCAGACAGTGATGCAGCTGCTCAGGATGCTCTCAATAGTTCCTCTATAGAAGGTGGTGAGGATCGGTGGTGGAAGCTGAGCCTTTCTCAGCCTTCTCAGGAAGAAAAGACGTTGTTGGGCTTTCTTATGCAGAGAGCTGGTGTTGAGGGGCCAGGTGAGGTTCTCCTCCAGGTGGACACCCAGGAATTTTGTGCTCTTGACGATCTCCACAGAAGAGCCGTCGATGCTGAGCGGAGGCAGGTTGTTGTCTTTGCACCAGTCCATTAGCCTCTGCACATCCTCTCTGTACGCTGACTCGTCGTTCTTGCTGATGAGACCCACCACTGTCATCAGCAAACTTGATGATATGATTGGAGCTGTGTGTCACGGGCGACGCTAGGGAGAAAACACGGAGATCCAGTAGCAGAGAGAGGCAGAGAGAATAATCCAGCAAAAACACTTACAGCCAGTAGAGGGCGTCTCGGTCTGTGAGAACCAGGAAGTGTAGGGAGGCAGCACAAAACTCCACGTTAGTGAGGTCAAAGATTCCAGTGCACGTAATGCAATCTCGTAATCAAAAGTCAGAAGCTGAGCTCAAAACCTTTAGATCCAATCGTGAGTGCAAATCCAGAAGCAGTGTCAGACGTGAGCGAAGTTCAAAGCCGGTGATCCAATAGCAATAAATCCAGGGGCAGGCAGTCTCGTGGTCAAAATGTGAGTGAGGTTCAAAAAGCCAGTAATCCAAATAGAGTGCAAATCTGTAACGCGAAGACAAGGACGAAAACAATAAATCAGGTGGGTTCATAACCGATAAACTGTGGCAAAACAAACGCGAGAGTAAAGGCATGAACGGCACAATAATCTGGCAATAATTGGGTGTCCTGAAGCGCCTTAAGTACGCATGACTGATTAATCCAAAGTGGCAGCAGGTGCTGGAACAGGAGTGCTTTAGACTGCTTGTGGAGGTCTTATGTTGTGGGCGAGATCTGACATGTCGTGACACTGTGTGTCGCTACACAATCATGGGGGGCCCCAGTACTCAGTGTGGTGGTGCTGGAGGTGTAGTTCCCTATCCGCACTGCCTGAGGTCTTTCAGTCAGAAAGTCCAGGATCCAGTTACAGAGGGAGGTGTTCAGGCCCAAGAGGCTCAGCTTCCCGATCAGTTGTTGGGGGATAATAGTGTTGAATGCTGAACTGAAATCTATGTACAGCATTCTGACGTAAGTGTCTTTCTTGTCCAGGTGTGTCAGTGCCAGGTGGAGTGTGGTGGAGATGGCGTCATCCGTCAAAAACGGTTTGGACGTTTGGACTGCAGTGGGTCCAGTGAGGGGGGCAGTGTGGGGTCTTGATCTGTCTCATGACGAGCCGCTCGAAGMACTTCATGATGATGGGAGTGAGGGCGGTAGTCATTGAGACAGGACACAGAAGACTTCTTCGGCACGGGGACGATGGTGGAAGTCTTGAAGCATGTGGGAACGACGGCGCTGCTCAGAGAGATGTTGAAGATGTCGGTGAGAACATCTGCCAGCTGTTCTSCACATTCTCTGAGCACTCTGCCTGTGATGTTGTCTGGTCCAGCAGCTTTACGTGGGTTGACTCTTCACAGAGTTTTCCTCACATCAGYCGTGGTGAGACACAGCACCTGGTCGTTCAGAGGAGGGGTGGTCTTCCTCGCCGTCATGTCGTTCTGCATGTCGAACCGTGCGTAGAAGCTGTTCAGCGCATCTGGAAGGGAGCCGTCACTGTCACAGGCAGGTGATGAAGTCCTGTAGTTGGTGATGGCTTGTATACCCTGCCACATGCGCCGTGTGTCACCGCTGTCCTTGAAGTGATTGTGGATTCTCTGGGCGTGTGCGCTCTTCGCCTCTCTGATGGCCCTGGACAGTTTGGCCCTTGCTATTCTTAGGGCCACCTTGTCCCCCCGTTCTGAAGGCAGAGTCACGGGTCCTCAGAAGTGCACGCACCTCCGCAGTAATCCATGGTTTCTGGTTGGGTCCTGATATGATGTTCTTGGAGACAGTGATGTCATCGGTGCACTTGTTGATGTAGCTGGTCACTGATGACGTGTACTCCTCCAAGTCGGTGTAGTCACCATAAGTTTCAGCCTCTCTAAACATGTTCCAGTCAGTGTTCTCGAAACAGTCCTGAAGAGCCAGGTTTTCATCTGCTTCAGAACCGGGTTTGAACAGGTGTGTGTGTGAGCTGTAACAATGCCAATGTGACTGACATCCACAGCTTTACAGTGTTTACAGGTGTTTGAGGATTGTGAGAGTTGTGCAGTGATTAATGTAATCTCGGCACCATGTTTAGTTTAGCATTAAACCTTAAGTCAGTATTTATAACCCATGGCATATGTCCCTCTTCACAGGAGAAATGAAGCGAGGACGTGGAGCAACATCCAGCAGAGCAGAAACTTTCAAAGACTAGCATGTCCTCCACCACTGATGCACTTCCCTCCTACAACTCCTCAGGTACATTTTAAAGTTCCTTTTAATTTTCATTCTGAAGTGTATAACAGTGTTTAATGCACAAAGTCTGTGCGAACGATGAGGATGAGGAGGGTTGAGGTGTACAATACACAGCCAGAGATTAAATTCGGCTGGTTTTATCCCTGTGCAGTAAGAGCATGTCACTGCTCGGGCCAGAGGACGACCAGAACTCCTGTACTGTCTGCTGTACACAATGGGGAGGGGTTACTGTACCATATATTCATGTTCTGTGAACAGCCGAGTCTCTGTGACCTTCATCATGTTTGTCTTCGGTGTTTGTTTCAGTATCTGCCGTCCAACTCTCCAGATGAAACGAGGTAATCTGTACACCACACACCATTTATATTTATTCCTACAGACTCACTAACTGGTTTATCCTGACCTGGGACTGGTATACGGGTTCATATTTTTTGTAAAGTAGCAAACGCAAACATTTTATTATGAGAAATGTTTTAACAAACATGTACAGACTAATAACGAAGAGATTCTAACATGTAACATGTATGGAAGGAGTCTCCAGTGTCAGAGACCAGACAGCAGTTTCTGCTTGCTCGCCCCCCAGTGTTGTACTTCTTACACAGCACAATGACTCGATGTAAATTCTTCTTCCTTCGTGTGTTCCAGTAACACATACAGTAACGTACAGCCTGCGGTTTGGACTTCTCAACTTCCCAGAAACGGTTCCGGAGTTCCGAGACCCATTCCTCCCAGGAACTTCATCAGCTGAGCAAATTCAGGAAAAAAGAGGTGTTTGTGGAATTGCACAAACAAATATGAAGTTATTATCTGTATCACATGAAGAAATGATCTGCTGGTCTGATTATGAGAATGTTATTCAGTCAGTGACTATAACCTTTAAATCTCTTTTAATTTAAGGATATAATTAAATGGTGTTTGAGGTTTGCATGTTTAATGAAGGTTGTCTTATCGTCCCTGTCTTTTTGATATGTTTGTGCTGCTACTCTTTACATGAAGTGCTGTGTATTATCATTTTTGGCAAAAAAAACAAACAAAAACAAAACAAAGTAACTTTTGAAACAAACATTAAAGAATCTTTGGTGAACAAACTGCTAATAATTCAACTCAATAAAATTTTATTTGTATAGCACTTTTAACAATTGACATTGTCGCAAAGCAGCTTTACATGATCAAAAGAGTGATTTAAGTTTGTATGTGAAGTGAACGTATATGAATCAAAATGATAAGACTGTCCCTGATGAGCAAGCTGAGGACGACAGTGACAGTGGTAAGGAAAAACCCCCTGACCTGGTAATAGGACGAAACCTTGAGAGGAACCTGTATGGAGAGCCGCACCACGCGAGGTTTTGAATGATAAGAGCCCTTATGCTGGGCATTAGAGTGGGTAAACAAAATAGGAGTTAGCGAGAGTGCATGTGATACACACAGGAAGACCTTCCCGTTTGGGATTATTAATTAAGAAACTTAAAAGGAAAATAAATTAAAAGTGAAAAGTACCTCCCCCCCTACGGACGGCTCCCAACGTGCGAGAGTCAACCTGGACCCTGCAAAACTCTCTAATGGGTTCAGGGTCCAGTGTACGCTGAGTGCGGAGCGCTCGATCGCCCAGGCTCTTCACACCGAGCATGGCGTCCCAGGGTGTAGGGGGGGGGAATAAGGTGCGTGTTGTAGCACGGGTGGATACGGGCCTTTGACAGGGTTTGACATCCCAGTTGCCCTGAGGGGCAGCAGAAAGGGATACTGGGGCAGGAGGCGCTTTAACTGGGGTTTGGGTGCCCCTAAGGCAGTTTAGGGCGCACTGACATCCCCAGTTCGTGATGCAACTGGTCGGCCAGTTGATGCAAGGATTGAAATGATGTAACCAGGGGTAACAGGTCTTTCACTGTTGTACTTGATGGAACAGAAAGGCCATCTAAAGTTACAGTGTGATCAGAAAGCTTACTTCTACCTGCTTGTGGTCCTATGACTAAAACTTCTGTTTTTATCAGGATTAAGCAGAAGGAAGTTAATTAACATCCAATCTCTTATGTCCTGCACACATTGCTTAGCTTTAGTAGGCTTTTTTTTCTCATCTGGTTTTGCTGAGACGTATAACTGTGTGTCGTCAGCATAACAACGAAAACTAATACCATGCTTACGAATTATATTGCACAGATGAAGCAGGTAAATAGAAAAAAATCAGTGGGCCTAAAACGGAACCCTGTGGAACACCAAACTCCACTTTAGAACATGCAGAATGGTCACCATTTAAATCTACAACTGATAACGATCAGTCAAAAAAATAATCTGAGCTATGAAAGGGCTGTTTTGTTAATTCCTACTATGTTTTTTAATATGTAATTAAATACTCTGATCAATAGTGCCAAAAGCTGCACTGAGGTCCAGTAACACAAGTATAGTGACGCAACCCTGATCAGAGGCCAATAGGAGGCCATTTACTACTTTAACAAGTGCTGTGTCTGTGCTGTGATGAGGCCTAAACCCTGACTGATACAATTCGTTAATGCCATTCCTATGTAGATAAGAACATAGTTGCTGTGCTACTATCTTTTCCAGAATCTTAGAGGTAAAGGGGAGGTTTGATATCAGCCTGTAGTTGGACAGCTGACTAAAATAAAATAAATAAATCATTAGATGAAACAGTATAAACAGTTTAATTATTTTATGTCCTTGTTGTGTTTTTAAAAATAATTAGAGTATAAATGTCAAAGTATAAAAATAAACAATTTGGGAAAATAAAAAGCTTGAGAATGTAGTGTTACTTTGTTTATTATTGCAAACGACATCTTGGGCGTGTCCAGCATCGTTTTGCAATTATAAGGAGAAACAGTAATAGCTACATATAAAACATAAAACTAGTTAAACTGTTTAACACAAATTTATTGCTTTCAAAAAACAGTTACGTTACGCACTTATCTCTGCACGTGCCCTGTTTTCACTTTTGATTAGCCAAACCAGCTAATCTACCAGCTACTTCCGCTCACCAGAGGTACAGATGATCTCTGGTCCTTCAAAGCTTAATTTTTATTTCCTGGTCCATACCAGGAAGTGTACCATACATACAAGTTGTGTACAAGTTCAACTTCTAGTTTTGGACCACATAGCTTTGAACTCTCAACCAAGACCACGGCTCAGTCTCACGTCTCAGTGGTGCTACCTTAATTCAATAAAAGAAGAAGAAAGGCTGGGTTAGGTAACAGCAGCMATTACCCCAGCCGAAGCTAAAGCTAAAGCCGCTAATTGTAAACCCGAGTGCGGGATTGCCTTGTGTGACACGCATGTGAGTACTTATGGATTTAAAAATGTGTGTTTGTGTAAAGCCCGYCGAGGCATGTATKTCATACTTGGCTTTGCTTATTTTGCATTCACGGCATCCCTCCTGCTGTGGTTATGCAGTAGGGTTTTCTTTTTTTTCTTGTGTTCTTGTTTTGTGTGTGTGTGTGTGTCCCGGAACGGCGGTTCCTCAGGGATTACCTTCACCATTAAAGGAGACGTCGCTCGTGGAGGACATCTGGCGCGGAGCGGGACGGCCTCCGAGCTTATTTATTTTTGGACTTGCGTGAGAGCGGGAGAAAGAGCTCACAGACTCTGAGTGTGTATGTGTGTATGAGTGAGAAGGCACGGGGAGTGAAWGGTGTKACACTGTAAATAAATGTATATACACTTTTGATTACATAAAAATTGCTTTCTGGTGGTTCTTATCCAACCCTGATTCTGTTAACGGCAAGTTATTATTTTCAATAATAGTAGCGTGTTTGTTACATATGTGATGACTCGCCTCACTGGCAGGGCCTGGAAGTGGAGCCCGCCTCTTTGGGAGCCCGCCTCTCTCTAACCCTAACCCTAACCCAGGAATTATCCGTCCATCCTCTTCCCCTGCAGGAGCAGGGTTCTTCTTCGTGAAGAAAAAAAACGGGTCCCTACGCCCCTGTATTGATTATAGAGGGCTCAATGAGATCACTGTCAGGAACCACTACCCACTTCCGTTCATGGCCAACACCTTTAAACTACTCCAGGGAGCCAACACCTTCACAAAACTGGTGGAAGACAGCCTTCAATACCCCCACTGGGCATTACGAGTATCTGGTGGTTCCTTTTGGTCCTACCAATGGCCCAGCCGTCTTCCAATCTCTCACTCATGACGTTTTTTGTGATTTCCTGACTCCTTCGTTTTCGTCTACTTGGGCGTCATCCTGATTTTCTCTCAGGCCTGGAGGAGCATCGGTGCCACGTTCACCAGGTTCTACAGAGGCTCTTAGAGAACAACCTCTATGTCAAGGCCGAGAAGAGCGAGTTCCACACCTCCACTTTCCCCTTCCAGGCTTGAGATGGAACCAGCCAAGGTCAAGGCAGTCTCTGACTAGCCTACCTCGCAGTGAGATCTACAGTGGTTCCTGGGTTTCGCTAACTTCTACCGTCGCTTCATCCAGAGGTACACTTCTGTCGCGGCCCCTCTGACCTCCCTGACCTCCTCTAACACCCAATTCTACTGGAACGAGGAGGCGGATAAGGCTTTTTACGACCTTAAGAAGAGGTTTACCTCCGTCCCCATCCTTTCTATCCTCGACGTGTCTTGCCAGTTTGTGGTAGAGGTTGATGCCAGGTTTGGGGCATTCCTTCCCAAAGGTCCGCCCAGGATAACAAAATGCACCCTTGTGCATTCTACTTCCATCGCCTATCCCCAGCTGAGAGGAACTATTATGTGGGAGACCGAGAGCTCTTGGCCATCAAGCTGGCTCTGGAGGAGTGGAGACATTCGCTGGAAGGAACAGAGCTGCCGGTTTTAGTATGGACCGACCATAGAAATCTTGAGTACCTGAGACTAAATGCACATAAAGCTCTGTGGTCATTGTTCTTTTTTCGATTCAACTTTATCCTGTCGGCCAGGCTCTAAGAATACTAACCCAGATGCTCTTTCATGGCAGTTCCCCTCTTCACAGGACCCTACGCCATGCGACACCATTTTGCCGTCCCATTGTCTCATCGCAGCCTTGAAGTTAGACATTGAGACCAAAGTTCGGCAGGCCCTGACCTAAGAGCCCGGGTCAAGTAATGTTCCCCCTCACCTACACTCACAGGTCTTGGAATGGGCCCACGGATCCAGGTTATCTTGCCACCCAGGCACCGCCTGGACCTGCTTTGTCATACAACAACAATCCTGGTGGTCCAAGTTAGGGAGGGATGTTTACCGATTCGAGGCAGCTTGCAACATCTGCACCCGTTGTAAGGTTGACAACCGACAACTGTTTGGCCTTCTCAGACCCCTACTCACCATCCATGGTCCCACATCTCTGTTGATTTTGTCACTGGCCCTTCCTCCGTCTGACATCTGCATTATGACCATTACTGACCGCAATGTATTTTGGCTTCATGGTCTAATAGACATTGTTTCAGATCAAGCCCCTCAATTCACCTCATGCTTCTGGAAAGCCTTTTGTCCTGTCTTTCAGCTTTCAAACGGAACAAAAGAACCAAGCAATGGAAGTCTCCCTGCGATCTGCTTCCACAGGGCTCTCGTCATTCCATTGCTGTCTGGGCTACCAGCCACCGCTGTTTCCAACCCAAGAGGAGGAGATAGATGTCCCCTCAGTCCATAATTTTGTCCGCCGCTGCAAACGGACATGGTTTCAAGGCTCAGATTTCACACTTCCGCCCTCATGACCACGGCTTAGTTTAACGTCTCTGCACTATTACATCGTGGACTGATTTCACAGGTCTGATCAAATGCTTCCACTTTCACAACTACAGCTCAGTCTCACGTCTCAGCGCTGCTACGGATCTCACTGCTCAGCTCCAACGCCTCCACTCTCACTACTGCGGCACAACAGGATATCTAAGGAAGCTCACGGCCTGCATCTACACCTGCACCTGAATCTCCACAGCCCATGATCCACGTTCCATGTTCCTGATACAGCCACTCCTCCCTGACAGAATAATTTGCAGATTAATTTAATAATTTCAGCAGAGTTTGACAACATGCATTGGAAAGTCAAGGACCTACAACGCACAACAAGAACCGCACCTACTTGCTCCTTCCACCTATAGAAGTGATCCTGGCACATGTTGCTCCTTTTTCTCTCAGTGCTCATTGATTTTTGAGCTGCGCGCCTGCACCTTCACCTCAGAACACTCTAAAGTGGCATATGTCATAATGCTCCTCTCGGGACGAGCCCAGGAGTGGAGTACTGAGCTCTGGGATGCCCACGACCCCTGTTGCTCTAACTTTGTGAGGATTTTTCAAAAGGCACAAGGAGGGTCTTTGATCACTCGTGTCACGGAAGAAGCGGGTGACCAGCTACTAAGACTTCGCCAAGGTTCTTACTCGTCCTATGACTAGGCCATCAAGTTCCGGACACTTTCAATGGGTGGAGTAATTGGGCACAATGTGTCCGGAGACCAGCCAGGATTCCACCACCCACAAGCGCCCCTCTGCCCCTCTTACCACAAGCATATGAACAGAAGGAACCCATGCGACTAGGCAGAACTTGCATCTTCGCGAATGGAGAAGGCTTGCTTCTACTGTGGGGGCTCAGCACACATGCTCAAGGATTGTCCAGTTAGGGGGAGGTGTCCTCTAGCCAGAATGGGAATGCTAGGGGATGTCCGTTCTGGCAGGCCCCCAGAGCCAAGCTCCCCGCCCTCCTAATCATCAAGGGTCAAGCTCACCCAGTTCAAGCACTTGTCGACTCTGGCTCTGACTGGGGTTTGATCAGCGCGTCTACAGCCAAGTCATTGAAGGTAGGTCATCTGCATATGTGACAGATAGAATATTGTTATAATAGAATGTGGCAGTTATACATTAATTCATTTTGATGAATGGTAATTTTGCCTTAATCAGAGATTGCAGTGTACTGTTTTCATTGTGTGTAATTTTTAATTATTTACAAATGTGTACAGTAACTGGTCATTATTTTTTAATTCATCACTGAGATAACAAAAAAGGCATAATACAAATAGGTAATGCACAGTATCCCCGGGGCGGATTGATCATGCATTGATCCATTGGTAATGTCTTACTTTGGAGCTCCAGTAGGGGGAGCCCACGCTACTTTCCCTCATTAAATCTAAAAGAAGATGGTGAGAGCAGCGTGCTGGTCATTTTTTCCATCTTTCTCCCCTCACTATTTGTCCTTATTTAAGGTAATTATGCTCCACAAAGCATTACAAGACAATGAATATGTCATTAATAGTTCTGTCTTTATTGTTGTAGTAAAATATTAAAGATTTATGTGTTTTCTATAATTTTATTAGTTTTATAAGTGTTTAACAAAGTTAGCTGCATGGAAGCACATGGTCCAGCAGTAGAGCCCAACATGCAGACTGAGATTTGGTTGCCAGTAGTTTTTAACTTAATTAATGTCATATTCATGTTTCATGTTAAAAGTTTTAAATATTTGTTATGATGCCAACTGGAATTGCTTTGTTGAAAGTAAGCATGTGTTTTATTTTATTTTGTAACTGCTTTGGATGTTCAGATTAAATCTAAAAACAAGTGATGGTGAGAGCAGCATGCTGGTCATTTTTCCACCTTTCTCCCCTCACTATTTGTCCTTATTTAAAGTACAGCACATACCTGTGGAACCTCCATTAACTGTTGAGGCTCTAGATGTCTCCACTCAGCACTCTCTCCTTCCCCCCATTCTAGCCACTCTTGATCAAACTCCTAACCTCGCCAATGTTTCCAATGAATAACACAATAACATGTCACTTCCTCTTCATCGACCCTATGAGTGCCCAATAGACGTGCTTCCTTGCACCTCTCCCCCTAAGGGCAGGCTCTACTTACTAGCACATCAAGAAAGGGAGGCCATGATCAAGTATATCTCAGAGGCGCCAAGATGTACAAGAATCAGGCAGATCGCCATCGCTCAAAGACCCCTAAGTAACATGTAGGGGAAAGAGTCATGCTGGCCACCAAGGACATTCCTCTAAAGACACTGTCACGCAAACATTCCCCTCATTTTATCAGCCCATTCAATGTGACCAAGATAGTCAACCCGTGTGTTGTCCAACTCTTACTCTTTTCAGCTACAACGAATCATAAACTATCCAATAAGTTCTCACCTCACTACTTTAACTGTGTCTTGTTGTTTGTGTTGTTGCTCTTGGTGGCACAAGCCAAGTTTGCACTTTATGTAGTCTCTTTGCATAATACTTAGTTTTTTTTGCCCCTCACAATTTTTTTTTTACATTGTATTTATGTAAAGCACAATAAAACTCCCATCCCATGAAACCACCCCTCAGGTTTGGCCTAGGGCGCGGGTCTCTTAGAAAACACTTATAAAAAGAATATATTTAAATTAGAATAAATATATGGTTATATTTGTTTGCTAGCCGTTCAAAGGTTATTAGAATTCCCTCGCTATATAAATCTTTACATTTAATTGAATCCTTTATTTGACCAAAACCTGAATCTCATATCGGCTCTTCCAGGTTTAAATTCATTGTTACCCTAAATTGGTGAGAATCATAAAAGTTTAAGAGCCTTATTTACAAAAGGTATGAGCTTGATACAAAAGTAAAATGAAGTTCCTAAGAAAGGGATTTGGGGTGTTTTTAGAAAGTGATTGAATTAGTGCTGAATAAAGGTTTAGCTGTAATGGCAGTTGTAATTAATAAATGTTCACATTTACCCAGGGTGGGATATCTGTATTTGAAGAGTAATATACAGTATAGCTGCACATAGTTGAGCTGCCCAGTAATAGAGGTTCTTTATAAATGAAATAAAATGGTAAAAATAAATAAACAAATAAATAAATAAAATAGTTCTTTATAATCGGTTACCTTCCTCTACTTGTGAGAACAGATATTTCCCCCGTAAGGCACACAGTGGAAATTCAGTTTTAATCTTCACTTAAACAAGAAGTCCCTTATTATGCAAGTGAGTCCTCATTCATATATCAGTTATCAAACCTGAAGATCTACAGCCCATCCATTAGTGCAGAAAATCCAAACAATCCGCTGACTCCTGGGTTGCTTTCATATTAAAGTTAGTGTTGAGTTCAGAGAGTCCTCCCTATAGTCCCACACGTTAGACAGTGGACACTAAGCGTTAATGCCCAAAAAGCCACATCAATTTGTTTCTGTAGGAGTCCATGTGTATAAAAAGCCTGGGATTACAGTATGCTGTCACTGAGCTACGGTGAAGGAGCTTCCTGATCATCTCCCCACACTGAAGCATCATGGAGTCCAGAGCGTGTCTCTCCATTCTAGCTGCTTGGCTTCTCACAAGCTCTCTATCTCAACCAATCTCAGGAAGTGGACATCACAACAGGGATTCTCACCACCAACAAATGTCTAATAACTTGCTGCTCTCAACTCCACTACACCAGCGTCAATATTGCCACACTTTCTACATATGTGTTCCTAGAACCTGTCTCGTTCTACACTAATGCTAATAACTTTCCAAGTTTCCATTGTGTGCTTGCACCAACCACAGAAAGTCTTATGATGAGAGTTTTATTTGACACCCGATGAAGATCTGGTAACAAGTTTTAGTCCTGCGTATTTTTGCACAGATCTGTCCTGTATATCTGATGTGAATATGCGCCAGAGCTGGGACAAAAAGGAAAAAAATAATTATTACTGAATTTAACTTTTATTACTGATTGAGGTGTGTATGCAAGGTTGCGTTACATGGTGATCATATTTGCTTTATCAAATGTATGACGTCAAGGGAAAATTGTGGGTCTGTGTTTCTGCAGTAGTTTCTGAATCAGAATCAGATTTTATTCAGCAGGTTTGTTGACACACAAGGAACTAGATTCTGAGCTCTGAGGACAGACCAACATAAAACACTTCATTTGTTGTAGACAAAACATAGTAAGGCCATACACATTAATTACACACAATACAGTAACTTTACCGATCAGCTAAAGGCGGGGTGTGTGTGTGTGTGTGTGTGTGTGTGTGTGTGTGTGTGTGTGTGTGTGTTACATATACTATGATAAGTAGTGCAAAGTAACAAGTAGTTATAATGTGCTGTAGGATGAAGGGAGTTTGTTGGCATCATGGTGGTTTTTACACAATGTACAGTTCAGTACTGGATGATCAAATGTATGACGTGAAGGGAAATTCACCCTGTATTTTTGTGTCAAAAACAATCATTTACAGATGGGTGAAAACATTTAGTTAAAAAAAAGGGCATGTTGGTGGTTTATGATGGTGAGTGCTTGCAGAAAGAAACTGTTCCTGTGTCTGCCAGAGTTCTGTAGCGCCTGCCAGATGGAGGAGGTGAAATGGGTTCTGTCCTGGGTGTGACGGGTCTGTAGGTCCCGCCTGGTTCCTGCCTGGTTCCTGGTTCCTGTAGAGTACAGGTCATGGAAGGGGGGCAGGGGAGCTCCAATGATTTTTTCCGCAGTCTGTTCCTGTCCTGTTTTATGGCTTCTCTGAACCAGATAGTGAAGGACACAGGACGGACTCGATAATTGCAGTGTAGAAGAGTTTCAGCAGCTCCTGAGGGAGACCGTACGTCCTCAGTTGGTGCAAGAAGGACAGTCTCTGCTGGGCCGTTTGAGGATGGAGTTTCGTTCCCATTTCAGGTCATGGGAAATGGTAGTAGTCCCTAAAAACTTGGAAGACTCCACGGTTTACACTGGATTTCTTGATTAAACTCAATGCAGAAATGTTAATGTCAGTGTAAATACTGCCATGTGATTCCCTTTTAAGATCATCTGTATCGCTGCCTCCACTGTCTCACTGCAGGTGCGTCTGCATGTGTGCAGCTTTTGCATGTGAGTGATGTCTTCACATAGCTGCACATTAACAGCTGTATTAATTACATCAGAATTATGCAAAGATGACTTTTCTTCACTTGGAGAGAACACGGTGGAGCCAGCTTTGCCAATCCCTGTTTTCTCTTTGCAAGTGTTTTAGTGAATGAAATGATTTGAACGGGTTTTATGTTGCAAAAGGGCAGCATTCTGGTCAAAAGGCAAATGAAAACAGGCAGCGAAAATATGAACAGCTTTATTTCAGTGGGAAAGAGAGGCAACTTTGCAAAACTTTTATACCCGGTAAGTCGGGAGGGGTCAGTAGCAAATTCGGCTCGGTGGAGTGGGGGTCTCACTTTTTTTCAATTAATTAACTTTTTTATTGTTTTATCCAACTTAAATGGATTAATTTTAATGATGTTTGTCACCCTGACCTAAACAAGGACTTAAACTCCTTGACCTTCTTCACCTCTTCTTTTTTAATTCTATTAAGTTTTATTTATATAGCGCTTTTAACAATTGACATTGTCGAAAATGAGGTTTACACAATCAAAAGAATTATTTTAAGTTTGTAATATGAATGTTTATGAATCAGAATGATCAGATCGTCTTCACCCTGTATTTTTACTGTTCCACTTCTTCTTGTGCAAATATTATGTTTCCATCATCTCAGTCTAGTGTACAGTGTAATCTTGGACTGCGAGTGTTTTGCAAGATGAGCAAAATTTAAAAATAAATTTTAACTTAATAAACGAGCAAGGTCTTGATATATGAGGCGTAATACAGTACACTGTGTAGTTAATACAAATGTACTTTATTATATCACAGACTTCTATAATACTGCACCGCAAATGTGTTACCAGTACACTAAAATGTTTAGGATAATTTACACATGCTGAATGCATTTTCTACACAATAAAATGTTTTTGAAACACATTAAATAAACAAATTAAATCTGTTGAACTCATGAATAAAAAAAATTCAATAAATAAGTAAGTATGCTTTGGAAATTAGATCAACCTTTCACTTAAAGTATACTGTATTTTCCTATAATATATTTTTGGAAAGTATACAATTATTTTAAAGTATGTTTGAAGTATGTTAGTATACGTTTCATATACTGACTGATGGTAAAACCTTTTGTTAGTATATCTGCAATGTAATATCGGAGATTTCATTATGTTTGTAATACACTATAGTGTATTTTTTACAGGAGTATACACACACTTCACACACTATACTCACAGACACACACTATACTCAGTGTATACACACACAATACACAGACACACACTATGCTCACAGTATTTACACACACTATACTGAATATACACACATTATACTCACAGTATACGGACACACACAGTATACACACAGACACAGACAGATACATACTATGCTCACAATATACACACAGACACACACTATACTGAATATACACACAGACACACACTATACTCACAGCACACACACACACATTATACACACAGACACACACTATACTCACAGTATACACACACACACACACACCTAATTGAGGCGTCATCTCATATTCACTAACACACACACCGCACTCTCTCTCTCTCTCTTTCTCAGGGGTTTTATTCTACAATCTTTTTAGAATTTCTTTTTTAACTCTAAAATCGAGTTAAAAACCCCAGTGATTGCCGTTCGCCCTCTACGCTCTGCGTATGTGCGCCATTTTTTCACGCAAGCGCACTCAGCTGCTCATGAATAGTCCTGAATTCACTTCTGCCTGAATAAATAAAATTCTTGCAGATTTTTCTACTTAAAATCTAAAACAATTTCGAAAATCATACTTTGTAAATTGATATTTAAAATTGAGGTTTAATCATTTTGGGGCATCATGTAAAAATAGAAACAAGAAGAAACTCAACACCTCCATTTAAAAAGGAGCAACTTTCTCTCTCAGAATATTGATGATGATGATGATGATGATGATGATGGTGTTGATTAAATCTCTATAATCTCTCTGACCGCAGTGTTTTGTCTTCCACAGTAACAGCTGACAGGGACGTGCACAGATACAAACATTTGTGTGAGGAGATGTTTATTGGTGTAAAGTGTACGGAAGGAGTCTCCAGTGCGAGTGACTGAACGTCTTCACACTCCTTCAGCACGGAGGAGTTTACGCTTTGTTGTGGTTTCCTCCTAAGGAGCCTGTGGGTTTTTTTTTTATCATTAATTCCAAGAGATAAAAAGAGAGACGGAGATAGAAGGACAGAGAGACTCGTGATGTGTCCCGCAGATACACTACAACATTTAAAATGAAACTATAAACACTTATTCATGATATTCATGGTGTGTTGTACTCTCATTAATCTAATAACGTGAGCGGTGTGAGAGGAATAAAACACACGGTGCTGTAGGAAAGGAACCGGCGTTCCGGCGGCGATGTGACCCATCAGACCGCGCTGCTGGTGATGATGATGATGATTTCCTTGTAACAGCAAAAGTTTGTTTGTTGAGTGTTTTATATCTCAGGAACCAGTCCGACAATCTGAAGGAAACATCAACATAATTTAAGTATAAATCTCAGAGTTTCACTTTCGGCTTGTGTTACATCAATGTAGATCAACTTAAAGACAGTTACAAGATTAATCAGTGTCTAATAAGACATCAAATAAAGTTTCAAGTGTTTGCTGTGTGTAGTGTCTGAGGAGAATGTGTGTGTGTGTGTGTGTGTGTGTGTGTGTGTGTGGAAGTCAGGGAAACCGCAGCTCTTGAATGCTGCATGGGCGTTCCATCTGAGCAGACAGGTGAAGGCGTGGCTTAGTGTGTCATCTGAGCTCTCTCTCTCTCTCTCTCTCTTCCAAACACACACACACACACACACACACACACACACACGCCACTGGATTCCCTGAGCAATGGGGGTAGACGTCCCTGGGAGAAACAGCAGACAGAGCATGGGACACTGTGCCACAGTTCTCCTGCTGGTTCTGATCCACGCAGACGGAGCCGTGAGCCGAGGTGAGACACTTCACACAAACACCCGTCAGATCGCCCGCCGTGTCGGGGAGCAGAGCTTTTACACACCTCTCTGTTACACCCCTCTGTCGTGTCTGATGAGGTTCTGCCTCAGAGTTTATATGAGTCGTATGTTAATGTCGATCTTCAGTCTTGTTTGATCTTGGAACAGCTGCAGCTCAGACTTGTCCAACTCGTCAGGTGAGCTGGTCTGCTTGATTTGCATTCAGGAAGTCGAAGCTGAAGATAGCCATGCTTTATTTCACTTTAACTGCAAAGAAGAGTTAGAGTTTGCATGAAGCAACCTTTGGTGTGATAAAACAGATTCAGTGTTAGAAACTCAAAGTTCATGAGGTTTCTACAGCATCGTGTGGCTTTAACTTTAAATAATCTCAGCAGTTATTTAGCAACAACTCACTTTATATGATCAGTGCCAGACTCACGTGTCACTGATATCTTCTCAGACCTTTTCCACGACCAGACGTCACACCTGAAAAATTACCAGATCGTCTCACCTCAGCTCGTGCACAAGCGATGGCAGAGACATGACGACAGCGTGCACACACACACACAGGTGGAGAGGGATATTATCATCTCTAGCTCATCTAATGCACTTTCTCAGTTGTAAACTCAGTTTAATGTAAAGTTTTTTTCTTGCAGAGTTCAGATCCGGACAGTCTGACCTACTCGCTCAAGATAAATAACACCGTTCATCTCCTACATCTGACCCAGAACCGGTACGTCTTTCACTGGGATTATTCACTTTTGGTCATGTGACTGATTATGTATTTACAGGTAAAGGTGTTACTGTGTGTGTTTATTTCTTGTGTTTCAGGGACTTTTTATCTCCGGATTTCGCTGTTGTCTCTCATGACGTGCATCAGATCTCAGTGAAAACACACAGAGCGAAACCCGTAAGACTCACGTGCGCTGGTCACGGCACTAATTCACTGAATAGAAGATGTGACAGAGTGAGGTCTGATCTCTGAAGTAGTGGGAGTCTCTGTGGGAGTCTGTGAACTTTGGTCAAAAACTTACTGAATGTGATGATGATGATGATGATGATGTCAGTGATGTTGATGATGACGATGATGATCATAATGATGATGTCAGTCATGATGGGAATGATGGTGATATCAGTGATGATGAAGATGATGACATTGATGTCAGTGACAATGCTTATGATGATGTCAGTTATGATGATGGTAATGATGAAGATGAAGGTGTTGATGATGATGAAGGTGATGATGGTGATGAAGATGATGAAGATGGTGGTGATGAGGTGTGATTGTGTGTCTGACTAGAATGGGAAAACAGGTAGATGACAAAATGAGATGGGTTTATAGGCACATGAATGGTTGAGAGGATAGATGATGGATGGATGGATGGATGTATATGATGTCAGGTTGTGAGAATGGATGGATGTTGAGGTAGGAAAGTGTACAGGTGATGAATGGATGGATAGATTGATGTATGTGTGGGCAGATAGAGAGCTATAGTGGTACAGAGATGCAATGGATGGATGTTACAGACATGTTACAGATGTGGTACAGGCATATTACAGGTGTGCTGCAGGTTTTTTTAGTTATGTTACAGGTGTGTTACAGGAGTGTTACAGGAGTGTTACAGGAGTGTTAAACGCTGTGCTGCTGTTTGTGTGTTCCAGGTGTTGTGTCATTACCACGGGCGAGTGTCGGGTTACGAGGAGTCTCTGGTGGCGCTCAGCACCTGTACTGGACTCAGGTATGTTACAGGTGGCTGAGAAGAGACCAGCTCCACCTTTATTTCCACTCAATATCCAGCTGTTGATGTGTCTTCACTCGTCTGTCACGCTGCTCCTGTCTTTAGAATAAAAGGCTCCTATTGTGTGATGAAACCAGATTGTACCTGGTGTGACTGAGCACCTGAGCTGGTTATACTGCACTGCTGAGGTTCTACAGGAGTATGGGGCACCGAGCAATAACTGACGCTTTATAGACTGGAGTTACAAACAAATGAATACTAGTCATAATAATAATAATAAGAAGAAGAAGAATAATTTCCCGAGCAGTCTCTCTATGTAAAAAGGTTCCTGCCGAGCCGCACCATGGCAGAGAAATGTCTGAGAAGGAGGCAGAGTTTCTCAGCAATACTGACTTCATTCATTACTCGTGACCTCACCCTCATCTGCCTTCCCTGTGCTGTGTGTGTGTCTATGTGTGTGTGTGTGTGTGTCTGTGTGTGTGTGTGTGTGTGTGTGTGTGTCAGAAAACATCAATACTTTCACACTGTCACACCTCCTTGAGTTCCACAGCAGGGCGTGTGTGTGTGTGTGTGTGTGTGTGTGTGTGTGTGTGTGTGTGTGTGTGTGTGTGTGTGTGTGTGTGAGTGAGTGAGAGAGAGAGAGAGATTCTTATCAGACATGTTATAAAAATGATGGGAACAGTGCGAGTATTCCAGCTGCACACCTTCTGACATCCTGCTGACTAGGATGATGTTTTCACTGAAGATGAATGAATGAATGAATGAATGGTCACAACTCTGTACAGGTTACTGTAAGTATGTACATTCTGTAATTGACACGCACATTGTGTTTTTAAGGGGGGTGATTTTCCTGGGCAGTGACAGTTACGCTCTGGAACCCGCTCGGAACGCTTCGAACAACGAGCACATCCTGTTCCCGCTGAAGGACAACCCCTCGGAACCGTTCGTGTGTGGAGTGGACAGCGGGTGTGATCATGGAGACTGTGGCCACACCTTGTCAATGGACACGTTACGGGTCAGAGGTGTTTGTATTGTGCTGTCTGGCTAACAGACGTTGTGTTACACATTCAGCTTGTGCGCATGTTGAAGGTGATTTTCTCTGCTTTTTGTTCGAATCACCCGTGTGCAGTTTGTAGCTCCAGGGTCGCCAGATGTTTCTGGAGTAAAGCTGCCTAAGAGAGGGTTTCAGGAACGTCTAGACCCCCGTCTTTAAACCAGTTCAATTCAGGAATCGAATACAATAAGGAGGACTAATACAATGAGATCTGAAAAAGATTTTGCAAGTTTTTGAAATAACTCAGGAGGGTATGTATTTATCAGCGGTGTATTCCTGTAACGATCTCATTAATGACAGCTTTAATGGAAAAGACTCGTTATTCAGCAGCACACAGAATCACATCGGTCTTATTTTACATCGAGCTCGGGACACCCGTATTCCTCACACACTAAGACACGCCCCTGTTCTAGACAAACTCCGCCCCTGTATGTGTACCTCTGTCGTAATTTCTGGTCAACACTATTTTTCTCTCTTTTATTGCTGACTTTATAGATATTGCGCTGATTTAATATGTCTTGGTGTCTCTGATAGAAAAAGCGCTCCCTGCCTCAGACCCGCTACGTGGAGCTGGTGTTAGTGGTGGACAATCTGAGAGTATGTGTCTCAATCTCATTTATATATAGATACTGTATGTGTTGTAAATATTGCACTTATTTCACTGTTTATCTGTTTGTTTACTCGCGCAGTTTGTCATCATGAAGGCCAACCGCACGGCCGTGACGGAGGAAATGGTACAGCTCGCCAATTACCTGGACACGGTGAGACCTGATTCCTGATGCCTTGTGACCGATTTCTCTGTGTTTAAGCCTGTCCTGACACTGCAGTGATGTGGATGTGCTGTTTTTGGAAAATAATCAACCTCGGGATGGTGATGGTGAATCCGCTTCATCGCACCATCTCCTCGTTTATTATCCTCCCATAACTGCAGGAGACAGAACGCTTTATTCCTTAAGCATCATCCTGGCCTCCGAGTGGCGCAGTGGTAAAAGCGCTCGCCCTATCATCAGGAGATCGCGAGTTCGATTCCCGGGTGGTGCTGTAACCTCTCGCAGCCGGAGGTCTAGAGAGAGCTGATTGGCCGAGCTCTCTCAGAGGGGAGGGATGAGAGGTACATAATGCTCCTCCCAC
>QMIH01001631.1:62231-86945 GCA_003987875.1 Clarias batrachus | reverse complement strand
GTTTTAATAATACGTGGTACTGACAGGCAGCCTGCATTCTTTGATGGAAGTAGGCGTGGCGGATCGTAAGACACTAACAGTTCACTCAGATACTGCGGCGCGAGACCATTTAGTGCTTTAAATGTCAGAAGTAGTATCTTAAAATGGATGCGAAATTTCACAGGGAGCCAATGCAGTGTAGATAAGACAGGGGTGATGTGCTCGTATCTTCTGGTTCTAGTGAGGACTCTCGCTGCTGCATTCTGTACTAACTGAAGCTTGTTTATACACCTAGTTGAACAACCAGACAGTAAGGCGTTACAATAGTCCAACCTAGAGGTGATAAAAGCATCAACTAGTTTTTCTGCATCATTTAGTGACAATATGTTTCTTATCTTGGCAATATTTCTAAGGTGAAAGAAAGCTATCCTGGTGATATTATCTACATGAGCTTCAAACGAAAGGCTGGAATCTATAATCACACCGAGGTCTTTTACTGTTGCACTTGATGGAACAGAAAGGCCATCCTTATTTTAGTATTGAATTTGGTGCAGGAGGAAAACATCACAGTATAACAGGCCTGATTTATTAAACTTAAAATTATCTGGTTAATTCTGAAAAGTAATGCTACACTTTTATACAGATAACGCTGTCAAGGTTAAACCACTTCAAAATTCAAGATCAAGCTCAAATATTTAGAAGAGTAAAATTTTTAGGCAGATCAAAAGTATTGGCAGCCTATAGAAATAAAAAGCCTTTGTTTGTGTTGCAACTTCCAGTCTGAAAAATGAAGTCAGTGCAGAAGTGCCAAACATGCAGTTCATCAAGTGTCCACCAAAAGTGACTTAATCCCCATGGAGCTCCATGACAGTGTGTCGATCTGAACAAATAAACATGTTTACAGCCTGGCACAACACGGTTTTGGTCTCCATGACTAGAAAACTGTGCAGGGGGGAAATTCACAAAAGTCCTCAGTCATAATTAGATCAAGACATACCAAGTTATGCATAATTGGGGTGTGGTCGATTTGAGCGACCTTAGCATTTTAGGTAAGATAAAGCTACGTTTGCTAGCGTGTGGTAACGGAGGTAAGTTCCTGGTTAATAAGTTAACCGCTCTTCAGTAAACCTACAGGTGGCGTCACCGTGATTGTCCAGTTGCGACCTGCTCTCCTGCATTGCTGGACAATTTAGCTCACTGTTAGCGCTTTACCTCTTTCACCATTTAGTCGCTATTTTCATCACCCTTTCCCTTTTATGGATTTTTGTGGGCAGGGCTAAATATAAAGTCAACTTCATCTGTGAAAAGCTTCAGCAATGAGCATGACTCACCTTCAGGCTGTAGTTATATGTGAAGGGTTTATGTTTCTGGTTAAAAACTCAGCAGTTTAGTAATTAGAAATAAATCATTTTGTGTGTGTATGTGTATGTGTGTGTGTGTGTGTGTGTGTGTGTGTGTGTGTGTGATTGCAGGCCTGCACAAATAAATGTTGTAATGCGGCTACATGCACCTTAACAAAGGGTTCAGCCTGCGCTACTGGTCTCTGCTGCCAGGACTGTCAGGTACACACACACACACACACACACACACACACACACACACACACACACACACACACATAGATAAGGCTATACATGGAGGCATGAATTGAAACAAAATCTTGAAATCTCTGAAGATTGAGTTGGAAATTGAGAGAACAACACTTCAATAGTGTTCAGACGTTTCTACTGTATAACACTCCGCACATACACACACACAAACACACGCTCGCACACACACACACACACACACACACACACACACACACACCTCTGTCCCCCAAAGTGTTGAGGAAGTTACTCAAAAAAGTTACCTACTACCAATTTTTTTTTTCCCCGATTTTCTCGTGTCCAGTTCCTCCCCGTCACTAGGGGGCACCACTTTAAGGCTACTACAACCACTCAGCCGGGAGAGTCAAAGACTATCATGTTTCCTCCGAACCATGTGACGCCAGCCAACCGCCTCTTTTCGATCTGCTCGCTCACACACCGTTGTGGGCGGAGTCAGACACTCGGAGGACCGCCCTATCCGCTCCTTCCGCTCGCGCGAACTCACAGACGCCCCTGATTGGCTGTAGAGTCGTGATTAATGTGGGAGGAGCACTAAGTACCTCTCACCCCTCCCCTCTGAGAGAGCTCGGCCAATCAGCTCTCATCATAGGGTGAGCTCTCCACCACTGCGCCACTCGGAGGCCACCTACTACCAACTACCCATAACTCCTTTCAAATTGTAATTTGTTTACATTACAGATTATTACATGTAAAAAGTTATCAGATTACTAATTACATTACTTTCAAATTACTGTGAAAACATCTGTCAAGGTGTGTGCCTGTGATGGGCTGCACCTCAACTTCACTCACTCCGTAGGCTCCCTACGTAGCCAACTTAATGACATTGAATAAAATCCAATGAAGTAATCTGTCTTCCTTCTCAGCTAATACATTTCCTCTGCAGAAGTTGTAATGAAACAGGCGTATGATTAGTAAAGCATCCTGTTTAATGTTAGCAAACACCTTACGACATGTCTCTGCTTCTCCTCCAGTTCATGGTGTCCGGTGCGGTCTGCAGGTCCTCAGTGAACGAGTGCGACCTGCCCGAGTTCTGCAACGGGAGCTCACCTTTCTGCCCGGGAGACTTCTACATGATGGACGGTCTTACCTGCAGTGGCGGCGCCGCCTACTGCTACGAAGGGCGGTGCCAGACGATGGACTACCAGTGCCAGCAGCTCTTCGGCCAAAGTATCTACCGTCAACTTCCTATTTCWTACAAAGTGCAGTCAAAGTGCAGTCTCACTGAGGGGGAGAACATGAACACACACACACACACACACACACAAAAATCCAGGTCCCTTCCCTGACTCCCTAAACCAAAAACAGTGAATAAATTCCCTCCTCCCAAAATAACTGGCAGCCACGCCCCTACTACTGCTGAGTGCACAAACATACAGTGAAATTATCTACAAATATATACAAAGAGCAACCAAAGCGATAATCAAAGTCAAAACCAGAAAACACAACCAAATATCAAAACACCAGAATCACAATCTCTTTCCTCTTTCCCGCGTCTCTCTCCGGTTATTTTATTTATTTATTTTTTTGGATTTTCTCCCTAATTTAGTCGTGTACAATTCCGCCCCGTCACTAGGGGGCTCCACATTAAGGCTACTACTACCACTCAGTCGGGAGGGCTGAAGACTATCACATATTTCCTCTGAACCACACGACTCCAGCCAACCGCCTCTTTTCGAACTGCTCGCTCACACACCGTTGGGGGGGGCGGAGTAACACACTCAGAGGACGGCGCTATCCGCTCACGTGAGCTCACAGACGCCCCTGATTGGCTGTAGAGCCGTGATTAATGTGGGAGCACTAAGTACCTCTCATCCCTCCCCTCTGAGAGAGCTCGGCCAATCAGCTCTCTCTAGACCTCCAGCTGCGAGAGGAAACAAAACATACATACATAAAGGAAAAATGACAGATTTTAAAAACTTCTTCAAAAAGTAGAAGTACACAAAAAAAAACTACTCAATTGCAGTAAAGCAAGTAGATGTAATACGTTACTTTCCACCTGTGCTTTTAGGAGTAGGAATATGAGCAGGAGGACGGAGGTGTCACAACTGGTTACTAAGAGCAAGAAAATGTCGTCCTCAGAACGGGGGGAGGAGACAGAGAGGACCGGACGAGAGACGTTTTATTCACATTGAGTGACACAGAGCTCATAAATGATATGTTTTTGAAAAAGAACATAAGAAAAAGAAAAAAAAATGGAATACTTTTTTATTAATACTTTTTTCATCGTGTGCGATACTGTGCGCCTTTTTAGTAACAAAGAAGATGCAGCTATTAAACACTGACAGTCGGAAAGAGTCGGAAAAAATAAATCAAACTTTGTTCTTCCAGCTCTGCAGATCATGTGCAGTTTCATACATTTGCCACCACGCAGTGTGTTAATATATACATACTCTATTATTATAAAAATATATAATAAATCATTATTTTTATTAACATTTTATATATTTAGATTACATTGTTTTAATATAAGTCTGTTCTAAGCAGCACCTCATCACTTCATTAACTAGCAGGTGGCACAGATGCTTTCAAAAATTGCTTCCACTCTCTTTTTATCTTTAGGGGCAAGAGTAGGGCAGGCACTTACTTTAATTATTCACCTTTACACCATTTGAAACTACAGAAACCTGTAAAACTACCACACCCGCTATAATGTGCAGGCTACTGAACGGCTCAGTGTTGTAGAAAAAGTGACCTCACATGCTTTCCTCAGCACAGTCCTACTCCTCACTGAAAGTAAGAGTAGGAAGCTTCATAAAGAACTTTTATGTCCTAGTCTAAGGTAGGAATATTTTCAATCCTAAATGATTTTTTTCTTACGAGTGATTCTGAGACATTTAGTTAATGTGGGCTCTGGACTCTATGGTCACTAATCCATGTTTAAAAATGATGGCTCGTGCTCCCTGAACCACGCTTTCACAATTTGAACTCGATGAATCCTGGCATCATCATCAACATCATCATCTTGGAATATTCTAGCACCAGAATATTATCATCAGGGAAGAAAAACGAATGGTTATGGCTCTCTTCTTAGGGAGAGGAACGAGGTACAACATATCATGCTCTCTCGTGTCCTGGCTGAAGCCACCTATATTCACGCCATAAAGGCAGTCAAACGTGTGGTGACGTAGGTGTAGCCCCATCTATCCCTATAAGCCTTCGTCAACACGATTGACTCTCGGAGCTAAGCTGAGAGGCGGGGCAGCAATGTGTTATACCTCGTTCCTCTCCCTTAGGGAACAGAGGTTATAGCCATAACCATTCATTTCCTTTCAGTCGATTCACCCTGTACAACACACAACGTATGGGACATATATTCACGCCCCGCCGAGCATCTCCTAAAGTTCGGAACAAGAACCCTGATAGCTACCCTACTGCATAATGGGCCCCGCAGAGAGGACACAATGGGCCACTGAGGGGGCCTGTAGGACCGGACAAAAATGTGCGGTGAAGACCAACTGGCTGCTGCGCAAATATCACCCTTGACCAGCGCCAAAGATGTTGCCATAGCTCTCGTTGAATGTGCCTTCACACCCTGAGGCAATGGGACACATTTGCTGCTATAAACTAATGATATAGCTTCCACATTTCAATGGAAAAGCCGTTGATTAGACAATGCCTTACCCTTTACTGGACTGGCAAAGCAGACAAACAATTGATCACATAAGTGCACACTTTTTGTATGGTCCATGTAGACCCGTAGTCAACATACCAGGCAACAAATTATGTAAATTATGCTCAGAAGCAAAAGGATGGGGGCAGAAACTATGAAGGTCAAAGACCATAGAGCTATAATCAGTTGAAACAACCTTAGGTACATAGGCCATGTTTGGCTGTAAAGTAACCTTTAAAACATTAGCAGCAAACTGCATACAAGATGGATGCGCGGATAAAGCGTGGAGATCACTCATGAGTGGCAGACGCAGATGCTGAAGCAAGAAGAAGTGCCGTCTTATATGAAAGGAGTTTCATATCTATAGACTCAATTGGCTCAAAAGTAGGACCACAGAGGGCCTCAAGCACTAACAATAAATCCCAAGATGGAACACTGGACCTCACATCGCGGACGTCGTACTCCTCTTAAAATTGTACTGCCAGCGGATGAGCCTCCGGTGACACTCAAAACCAATATGACAGGCTGATATAGCCGCCAAGTATACTTTAATAGAAATAATTAATAGAAAGGGCTTTTTCTAGCAGTTCTTGTAGAAAAGACAAAACCTCCACCATGGAGCACTGAAATGGAAGAACTATTATTATGTTCTTGACATAATTGCGCAAAAGCTCGCCACTTGTAAGCATATAAACCTCTAGTAGACGAAGCCCGAGCACTTTGAATTGTCTCGATCACATTCAGAGGAAGCCCTTTAGCTATCAGATTGGAACTTTCAACAGGTAAGCCTGCAAGTTCCACAGTTTGGGACGCAGGTGAACTACCTCCCCCCTGCCTGAGACAGAAGGTCCCTGAGGAGAGGAAGTTTCCATGGTTCTGCCGCTAGCAGGCTGACTATCTCTGCATACCACGACTTCGCCGGCCAATGAGGGGCCACCAGGATTCGGGACAGGCCCTGCACCCACAGATGCACCCAGATTCAGGTGCCCTGGAATGTGAGTGGCCCTGAGTGACAGAAGATGAACACTGGACCATAGCAATTGAGAATGAGATAGTTTCAGCAGGGGAAGTGAACGAGTCCCCCCTTGTCTGTGGGGACACCACTGTCATGTTGTTTGTCCTGATCACAACACGATGGCCTGTCGGAGTCAAACGAAAATGTCTCAGGGATGAAAACATAGGCTACAGCTCCAAATAGTTGATGTGAAGCCTGCGTTGTTCTTGTGACCACACCCCCTTCACCACGGAGCCGTCGCAGAGCGCCCCATCTGCTGAGAGAGGCAACTGTTGATAGCACTTTGTGAAGCGACAGCCTGCCTATCGGAGAGCTCTGGCGTAACAGCCTGGGTTCCCTCCAGGCAGAAGACCTGACATGCATGATGGAGACACTGTCAGCATCCTGTTGAGGTGGCGCGCTGCACATAGGCGTTGAGAGCGCACCAAACACTGAAACGCATGTGTGTTCAACAGCCCAAGAGGCACCACAGCGATCATAGACGCCATCATTCCCATTAACTGTAAAAACACTTGTAAACTACGTTTTTGCAACTGAAACAGAGCAAGGCAGCGCTGAACGCGGCTATTCTGTGCTCTGCCTAGATGTGCTTGGCCTGTAACGGAGCATATCTCCAGACCTAGGAATGAAAACTGTTGAGTAATTGAGCTTTTCTGCATGTTTACTGAGAAGCCTACTGTCTGAATGTGAGACAGTACTAGCGCTGTCTGTTTCTCCGTCTGCTCGCTCAAGCTCGCTATTAGCGCCCAGTAGTCTAAATAGGCCATATGCGAATGCCTCTCTCCTGAAGAGGAGACAGCGCCGTCTGACGCACTTCGTGTACGTTCGGGGAGCTAGGGACAGGCCGAACGCAGCACTAGGTACTCATATGCCATGCCCTTAAGTGCAAACATCAGACATTTTCTGTGCCGCGGAAAGATTGCTATATGAAAATAAGTATCCGTGAGACCGATCATAGTGAACCAATCCCCCGGGTCCAATTGCATTTAGCAGTTGTCTCAGTGTAAGCATTTTAAACTTGTACGTTCTTAAAAACATGTTCAATGTTCTCAGATCCAAAACAGGACGTAGTCCTCCCTCTTTCTTCGGAACGACAAAATAACGGCTGTACAAACATGAGGTCACTTCTGAAAGAGGAACAATTTGAATTGCCCCTTTGCTCAGGAAATAATTTATCTCCTGCCAGAGCACCACTGCGGCATTGTTCAACACCACTTTGTTGACTACGGAAGAGAAGCGCGGTGGCTTTGTGCGAAACTGTAGTCGGTATCCCATAGCGACTGTGTTTTGCACCCATGTCGAGACTGAACATGTGTGCCACTCGGGACAGTGGGAAGGTTGTCCGGGAGGTTGTTGTGTCACGAGGTAGCTGACAGTGGTGGTCACTCTTCGAGACTGTTTGGGCTGCACCTCTCGTCGCGGAATGATGTCTCGCAACGCCCCAGCCTGTTTTCTCTTGAAGTCAAACTTTGCCTGAATGGTATTGAGTGACTGGCTGAACAAACCCTCAGCAGACAGCGGTTCAGCTAAGTGGACGGCCCTGTCTCTATCTGGGATGTTAGAGAGCGTGAGCCATAAATGCCTCTGTACTACCACTGTGCTCGCCATTCCTCTCCCGAGGAAAAATGTAGTCTGTCGAGGTCCTGACCTCGTTAAGCAGCGCACATACAGTGCCTGCTTGAATGTGGTAAATCTTCTCCACCTGGGCAGAGAATATACAGGTGTTTGGACAGATTTGGTCCCATGATTATGCGAAGGTGCCAAATAAGCAGCCAAAGACGGCTCCATTGGCGATGGGATAACCAGTCCTGTGGAGTTTGCATGTTCTCCCCATGCTTGGTGGGTTTCCCCGGGTACTCTGGTTTCCTCCCACAGTCCAAAGACATGCAGATTAGAATAACTGGTGTTCCCAAATTGCCCGTAGTTTGTGAAGGAGAGTGTGTACCCTGTGATGGATTGGCATCCCATCCAGGATGTACCCCACCACCTACGAAGTCCCCCAGGATAGGCTCCAGGTCTTCTGTGACCGTGTACAGTGGAAGTGCTATAGAGAATTAATGCAAAAGTACATGTTGTTATATCAGACTGTAGTTACTCAAGTCAAAGTCGGTCAGCAGTTCAATCTGGCTTTTTCAAAATTTCTGCTTTTTTAGTCTGACCTGTGAGCATTATTTGCATTTTCCACTTACATCATATCATAGTTAATTAAATACTATTTTTTTTCTTAATCACTCATCATATTCATATTATTATCATATTCAGAACCCCTGCCAAATAATAAAAAATCCTCTTCTTCTTCTTATTATTATTATTACACTACATTAATACATACAGACTTATCCTAAACATTGAAAGGTTTTTCTCATCATAAATATTTGAATAATATATTAATCAGCTGTACCTTTTTTTTTCAGGTGCAATAAAAGCCAATGATCAGTGCTTTTCGTACGTGAACACAAGGGGCACCACGTTTGGAAACTGTGGCTACTCCGGAACCACTCCCATCCCGTGTTCTGTACCGTAAGTGCAGCCTCCATGTGTTTTAGCCCCTCCCCTGTTGCTCATTCTGTTTACAAGAGTCAGTAAGTGGGAATGGATGTCCTGATGAATAAGGACACGGTTAAGGATATTCTAAAGTGTTAGTTATTGGGACAGATTAGTCTGCCATGTGTCGAGAAGAATTATGTAAGAATTATGCAATTAAGTAAGAATTCTGGGCCAAATTTACTATGGCTCTTACTCCTGAAAGTAGGACCAAGAAATGGCCTCATTCTGAGATTTTTTGGCCATTTAAGAGGGATTTCCTACTCTGAGATGTTTAGTAAATACTGGTCCTGGACTCTGTTTAGTTATAAGGTGTCGATTGATGTAACAGCAGCTCTGACCGTAGTGCAGGTTTATATTGATATACTTGTTCTGATATGTTAACACTCAATCATATATTGTATAATGAATAAAGATTTTGTTACCTTCTTGCTGATACGTCGCAGTGGTGTAAGAGTAAAAACACTCGAGGGCATGCTGCTCTGAACTGTTTTTCCGCAGTAACTCCATGTGTGGGAAGGTACAGTGCACAAACTTTGACGCTAACTACCCCCCGTCCGGGGCATCCATCAGCATCCAGGAAATACAGCCGGGGATCAGGTGCATGAACGCAGACTTCAACCTGGGAACCGACGTCCTCGACCCGGGATACGTCAAAACGGGGACGGTGTGCTCTGCAAGCAAAGTGAGTCATCTGTGACGTGTTCATCCTGTGCAGCGTGCTAACATGAAATCTCTGTGTAGTTTTTATGCTCATGTGAGCGCAGCATGGACACGCGAGTGTAGTAAGAACCTGTGCAGGGCCAGGATGAGGCTCGTTAGCTAGCGGCTAAACCTGAGGATAGCAGTTCTCATTCTATAGATGAATCCTCAGCCAGCCGTCATGCTGTGTGGGTGTTTCTGAGTCACATAGCCACGGCGCTCAACCTGCACGATAAAGTACAATCTTATATATATTTTCATAAATGTTTAAATTGTATGAGATGAAGTGTGTTACAGTGACAACAGTAAACGAGAGTGTGTTCTTGAAGAGTTGTAAATGTCGGCATGAATTCACGTTTTTTATGTTTATGTTTTTTAACATTCACTGTTGGTCCTCAGGTCTGTATGAACTTCCAGTGTGTGAACGCATCATTGCTAACAAGTGGAGGAACGTGTAACGCTACAACTGACTGCAACAGCAACGGGGTGTGTGTTTTGATGCCTTCACTTTTTTATGATTAAAATGACATAAGACAGAGAGAGAGAGAGAAAGAGTGCGGTCCTAACAAGCCAAGACTTTACAGATTAGACATCTGAACTCTGTACCCTTAACGTTCTGACTCTTACCCTGGGATAACTGAGTGTGTGACGTGAGTGTGTGATGTGAGTGTGTTGTGTTCTAGGTGTGTAATGATTTGGGCCACTGTCACTGCAACAATGGCTGGGCTCCGCCCACCTGCAACAAGTGGGGCAGAGGAGGCAGTGTGGATAGCGGACCTGCTCAAATAGGTACACACACACACACACACACACACACACACATGAATCTGAGGCTCTCTAGGTTTCCTCCTCCTCCTCCTCCTGCCACATTATAAATAACATGCGTTTGTAAATGTGTCCTGTTCTCAGATTACTCGCTGAGGAACGGCCTGCTCATCTTCTTCCTGCTGGTGCTCCCCCTTCTGGTGCTGTTGATCTTCATCTTGCTGTACATATTCAGACGCGACTCTCTGAAAAGATGTCTGAGACGCTCCAAACACCGCAGGTAAATCACCAGCTTTTACATTTCTAGGCACGTTTTTTTACTCCTTAAATAGAGACAAATCACCAAATCACCTTCTGAGGTTCCTGTTCAGCATTCAGTAATTTGAAAATATGAAGACTTTTGTAGAAAGCTGATTACTTTTAGGGCCCAAGAACTATGACATCGGCCCTGTTAGTGTGTGAAGAAGCGTCATGTTCTTCTAAGGGTTATTATTTTATTGGGGCACTATGACATCACCATTGTGATGAGGTAATCGCCATGCTGCGATAGTGTTGATGTTTCATAGTGCAGATGCCAGTGTGTGTGAGGGCCCTGCGGTTCCTCTAAGCACTATCAGCCCGGTGTTGTCATAGTGTGTGTGTGAGGGCTCTGTTGTTCATCTAAAGATTCTTTTTTGTCCACCATCCGGGAACCTTTGGGTCTTAACAGGCTCAAGAACCATGAAAAAGTTGGAATCTGCTTCCATTAGGATGACAATCAGAGATCGAGCAGAAAAGCTTGCACTTTGCATGTCATGGGCTCTACTCAACCGAAAGTCAGTTATTTTGGGTCATTTGCAAAACACACCCAATGGATTTTGATGTACTCTTCCTAGGGAATTTATACGATTGACACCAAACCGGGCAGATATGATTCAGAACACTGACAATGCAAAATTACAGAGGGATTTTTCATATCGCAAACTGGTTTAGCGTGATGATGCTAACTTATGCCAAAAAGTGGTTAATAACTTTCTGTGTGAAATCATTTAGTGACATCATAGTGTGGTGCTTTTTTCCAGCATCCGTGGCGTTTTGGCTTGAAATAAAATCCCCCCCCCTAATCAGTCATAATGCTAATGGTATGTCCCCCTTAAATACAAGTCAGCAGGCTTAAAAACCACCCATTTTTACCCCCAAACATCTGGGCGTTTTTGGAGGTCTTACCATACAGTAGTCATGAAAATCCGCATATATGTCGGAATCTGCTGCGATAAGGATGCCTGAGCGTCTGGTAACCAGCCCAAGCATCTGTGGCATTATGATCACCACCGAACCGCGCCCATAATATGATCTCAAGGGTCAAGAAAGCGCTTCCGCTCCCTAAAGGCCAACACAGAGAGACTGAGGAGGAGCTTCTTCCCACAGGCGATACGGTCTCTCAACCAGATCACTACACTGGACTAAAACATCTCTGCATCTCTGCATTTTGCACACCTCACAGTAATGGACATTACACACTTATGGACATTACTCATCTGTTCACTCAGGCACAGTTGCACACACATTAACATGTATTTCCATTTTTACTGCCATTCAAATTTATCGCTATATTTGCCTATGTACAGATAAGTTCTTAAAAGTTTTTTAAAAATATTTTTATACATCTTATATATATATTTTTTTAATTTTATATTTTGTTCTATTTTCTTATGTTTCCTTAAACTTACTCTTATTTAATTCACTATTTATTTCTTGTAAAGAAAAGCTTTTATTTGAACATACTGAGGATGCAAAATAGTGAAGGGATTTTGGTTGACATGACATTGAGTGACATTGAGTGACATCAGCATGCGGAGCTTTGTGGAGCTCTTAACTTGCTCAGAAGGAACACAGGTAGTATAGCGCAGGTGCTTGGGCTGGTCATCGCTGCTTGCACAGGTAGAATATGTTGTTTCCTCAGTTTCCTGATATTGGAGATTCTTTCGATACATGCAAAATGAATAAACTTCTTCATCTATATAAACTAATTTGTTCTTGTAAGAAATCTCAGCTACCTTTTATCTCTCTATCCTTCCATGCTGTGATGGATACAGCTGTACAGTGTTTACAGGTGTTTTGGGATTGTGAGAGTTGCGCAGTGTTTAATTAATGTAATCTCACCACCGTGGTTAGTTTAGGATTAAACCTTAAGTCAGTACTTTGAGTCCGTTTGTATAAGACAGTGTCATACGGGTTCTGTCCCTCTTCACAGGACAAACGAAACGAGAGCTCAGAGCAACACTCAGCCGAGCAGAAACGTCCAAATACCAGCACAACCTCCACCACTGTCGCACGTTCCTCCTACAACTCCACAGGTAACCACATGATCATACACTGTAACTCGACAGGTCAGCCCGCATCATTCTGAAGTGTATAACAGTGTTTAATGCACAAATTCTCTGCGAACGATGAGGATGAGGAGGGTTGAGGTGTACAATACACAGCCAGAGATTAAATTCGGCTGGTTTTATCCCTGTGCAGTAAGAGCATGTCACTGCTCGGGCCAGAGGACGACCAGAACTCCTGTACTGTCTGCTGTACACAATGGGGAGGGGTTACTGTACCATATATTCATGTTCTGTGAACAGCCGAGTCTCTGTGGGCTTCATCATGTTTGTCTTCGGTGTTTGTTTCAGTATCTGCCGTCCAACTCTCCAGATGAAACGAGGTAATCTGTACACCACACACCATTTATATTTATTCCTACAGACTCACTAACTGGTTTATCCTGACCTGGGACTGGTATACGGGTTCATATTTTTTGTAAAGTAGCAAACGCAAACATTTTATTATGAGAAATGTTTTAACAAACATGTACAGACTAATAACGAAGAGATTCTAACATGTAACATGTATGGAAGGAGTCTCCAGTGTCAGAGACCAGACAGCAGTTTCTGCTTGCTCGCCCCCCAGTGTTGTACTTCTTACACAGCACAATGACTCGATGTAAATTCTTCTTCCTTCGTGTGTTCCAGTAACACATACAGTAACGTACAGCCTGCGGTTTGGACTTCTCAACTTCCCAGAAACGGTTCCGGAGTTCCGAGACCCATTCCTCCCAGGAACTTCATCAGCTGAGCAAATTCAGGAAAAAAGAGGTGTTTGTGGAATTGCACAAACAAATATGAAGTTATTATCTGTATCACATGAAGAAATGATCTGCTGGTCTGATTATGAGAATGTTATTCAGTCAGTGACTATAACCTTTAAATCTCTTTTAATTTAAGGATATAATTAAATGGTGTTTGAGGTTTGCATGTTTAATGAAGGTTGTCTTATCGTCCCCCTCATTACCTCACGTCTTTCTTTCTTTTCTTTTTTCTTTCGCACACAAAAAGTCCATACAGTTAAAAACATATTATTCCATTTTATTTTTATGTGTTTTGCTTTTAGTTTTTCCATTTATTCTCTCAGTTTGTCATCGATTCAGTGTAATTTGTATGTGCTGCTACCCTTTACATGAAGTGTTGTATATTATCATTTTTGTCAAAAGGAAAAAAAAAACTTTTTAAACAAACAATAAGATATTCTTGGTGAACGAATTGTTAATAAAAAAAAATTATGAAACAGTATGAACAGTTCAATTATTTCAAGTCCTAGTTGTGTTTACGAAATAATTAGTGATGTCAAAGTATAAAAGTAAACTATTTGGCGGGGGAGTGTTTGTTTGTTTATTCATTATCACAAACGACATTGAAATATACTGTATATTTCTTTATTTCTACTCACACTGCTGCTACCTGGGCTCAGTTCCAAAATCCTCCTCTAACCATTAAGTAGGGCCCTAAGGAATGCGCATGCGTCATTACGTGTAGTGTACTTAACTAGGAAGTAACAAGCCATTGGATAACTGCAGCTACGGCGGCTTGAAAAGGTCAATCTCTATGACAGAGCGGTGTAGCGCGAAGGGAACAATGATGTCGGAGCAGGAGGCTCTGAAGAGGAACCGTGGAGGAGTGCAGCGGGTGGAAGGGAAACTGCGCGCCAGTGTGGAGAGAGGAGATTACTATGAAGCCCATCAAATGTATCGTACTTTATTCTTTAGGTAAGAATTATGGTTTATCCCATAGAATATGTATTTAAAGCATCGGAATCCGTCCGTGGCCTGGCTTTTCCAGATCTTTCTCTCCTTGTCAATGAAGCGGCGTGCGTTTCCCTATTGTGATTGGCTACTCTCGCATCAGTAGTCCCGCCTCCAGGAGTGGCTCTTCTTTCTGATTGGCTCCACTTCAACTGACGTCCCTTCGACTGGATGCCTGCTTGCTAGCTAGCTAGCTAGCTTCTGGTATTAACAGAGATAAGAGCATTAAAATAAAGATTATTATTTTTACATTTTGTCAGTCGGTGGGTTTTGTGAATATTGTACATTTAAAAGCAGTGTATACGTACATGCTGTCGAATGCGGTGTGTACTGAGAGCCGATGGGTTAAAATTAGCCGAGTAGCTAGCGCGAGCTGTGTGTTCATAGTGTTGAGGTTTAATAACTAAATGTTTATGACCAAAACACTGAGATTTACACACACACACACACACACACCTATTACACTGTCTCAGATATGATAAGCTCTTATACAGACGATGTACACAGATGTATTTTAGTCACTGGGTAAATCTGGTGTTTAACAGTTACAGAGTGTTCTATTCAGAAGGTATTATTATTTTTCTTATCATTATTATTATTATTATTATTATTATTAATTTTTTCAGGTATACATCTCAATCCAAGTTTGCAGAAGCCCGGGAGCTGATGTATAATGGAGCGCTGCTTTTCTTTAGTTATAACCAGGTAAGTTATTATATTCCTGTTTTGTGTTCCAGCTGTAATTATCCTGTTATTCCTATTTTAATATTATTAATATTCCCCCCTGAAGAGCTCACATGCAAATCCTAACATCCAGAAAGCTCTGGTGCCTATGAAACTTTAATTTCTCTCAGAGAGCCATAAACGAGCAATACACATTAGTGATGCATACACACCGGGCCCGTGTGCTGCGTGGTCAAGAGTAATGTCACTCACACACACACACACACACACACACGGAGGCTTGTGGGTCAGATTGCAGGTCATTGTATCAAACTGTTCCTTTTCCACAGGGTAATTGTAATCTGTTTACTGCTGCTCTACCCACTACCTCAATTCATCCTTCATCAAAAGTACTGTCATGTCTTACATTGTTGTGTCTGTCATGCACCACTTTGGTTGCATATTGCACGTGCACTTTGTCTATTTTGTCTATTTTTGTATTTTTTGTATAGATATTGATAGTTCTTTAGAGTAACTTAAAAATGTAAAATTTATGTTGTAAATTTATGTTGTTACATGTMTGTAGCACCCTGGTCCTGGAGGAACGTTGTTTCGTTTCACTGTGTACTAACTGTATATGGTTGGAATGACAATAAAAGCCGACTTGACTTGACTTGACTTGACTTGACTTGACTAATAAATAGGGGTGGGCTCCCAATACCGTATCACGATTTGATTAAAATTGCGATTTTATATCTGAGGATTTTTAAAAAGTATTCCGATATTAAGTTTCCCCCGGTTTTATTACCATTTTAAACCACTAAAAATGTTTGAGTAATTAAATTTAGCTCGTTTTTTTCCCAACATTAGTTGTTTCACCTGGTGCAGCATTTAAACACTACAAACTAGTTGAGTTTAACACGGCAACGCTTTTCTCCGTCATCCGCTATAATGTTTTACCGCCTGAGACGCCTCCTGAAAACTCATCTGGACCGTGAGCGTGCGGGTTGTGCGGTTGTGAGCAAGCGTCTGTGTGCGGCTTCTAACGCATGCGACTGATTGGAGCTGGCGGTGTTATGAGACTGGTGTTACGTGTGTGTAATGAGTGAGTTTGAGACTAATTTGCTCAGAGTTTGGAGAAAAGGGCAGATTGGAGGATTTTGATACACATGATTTTAGATAATGTATCGCCATAAAAATGTATCCGTTGCACCGCTCTGAAGCTTCTGTGCCCAGTACAGAATTGTTTATACCTGAGGCTGAAATGCAGACAATATTGTATCCCCCAAATCTCTAGCAGTAGTGTACATTGTGTGGAGCAGGGGATCTCCTCAGACAGTCACAGTGCTTTTGTTCCCCACAGCAAAACAGTGCGGCAGACCTGTCCATGCTAGTCCTGGAGACTTTAGAGAAGTCAAAGGTTGAAGTAGAAGAGGAAATCCTGGGTAAGAAAAGTGTTTGAGTTTTACCTAATTAAAGCCCTGTTCAGAAGGCGTTAGTTCACGTACGTGTTTCCTGCAGAACAACTGGTCAAGCTGTTCAGCCTGATGGACCCCAACTCCCCCGAGAGGGTGGCCTTTGTCTCACGGGCGCTCAAGTGGTCCACGGGTGGCTCAGGGAAGCTGGGACACCCAAAATTACACCAGCTGCTGGCGGTCACGTTGTGGAAGGGTATTTCTAAACACCACACCTTTCGGTTTGAGTTCATCACGTCTCGTGCCGTTCCCGTTTCCTAACTTCCTGTCCATTTGTTTAGAACAAAACTACAGTGAGTCTCGCTACCACTTCCTGCACTCCTCAGACGGCGAGGGCTGCGCTCAGATGCTGGTCGAGTACTCGGCCGCGCGCGGCTTTCGCAGCGAGGTCGACATGTTCGTGGCTCAGGCCGTTTTACAGTGAGTACACTCTACATTTTCTGCTTTGCTTCCAATCCATGCTTGTGAGGACATTTTGTTTCAGCGTGAATTGTAGAAGGGCGTTCATGTCTAACCGGGACAGTCTGGTGATGAGACTCTTGGGAGAATGTGCCTTTTGGAGCTCACCGCTGTCTTGTACACCTCTTTACATTTCCTTTGCAGGTTCCTCTGTCTAAAGAACAAAACGAGTGCGTCGGTGGTGTTCACCACGTACACACAGAAGCACCCTTCCATTGAGAAGGGCCCTCCGTTCATGCAGCCGCTCCTCAACTTCCTCTGGTTCCTCCTCCTGGCGGTCGACGGGTACGAATGTCCGATCTGATCTCTTTTTCAGATTATTAGCCTGAGTAGCCTTGTGTGCGCTCTGGATTAGCGCCATCACTCTGAGTAACCCAGGAGGAGTAAAGAGAGCTAACTGATGATGAGGAAGTGTCGAGTCTTCACTGTAGTTAAGTAACGTGTGTGTGTGTGTGTGTGTGTTGGTGTGTGTGTGTGTTTCTCCTCTCAGTGGAAAGCTGACAGTCTTTACAGTATTATGTGAACAGTACCAGCCATCACTGAAGAGGGACCCCATGTACAACGAGGTACAAACACTGCATCACTCTTAAGCTCCGCCCTTAAGCTTACGCCGCAGCCTCTCTGATTGGTCAGATGTTCTCTGATTTTTCTTAACAGCAGCTCTGACAGCAGTGCAGGTTTACAATAATCGTTCCCATAGAAACGGCTCGTCACACAGCAGGCGCTCCACTGTAGAAGAAGTCAAGAACAATGTTTTAATGGTCCACGAGGAGACTTTTATTAGTTTAATGTTCATGGAAGGAGTCTCCAGTGTTAACAGCAACGCCACTCTGATGTTCAATAATATTCTAAACTGTAGTATTTTAATAATCCTGAAATATTTAATGTACTGTACAGAGGTCCTGTGTGTTTAAGTACAAACTAAATGTGTGAACGTGTTACATACAGACGAACAAGAGCAGCGTGCAGGGATTTGTGTATTTATATCTATATATATTTTTTTGTGGTTTGAGGGTGTGCCTCTTGCCTAAGAGCGTAAACAGAAACGTTTGAATACAGTGGAACCTCGGTTTACGAGCATCGCGGTTTACAAGCGTTCCGCAAGACATTTTTATGTCATTTTTAATAAATTTTGATTTGAATGAACAAGTCTTGGTTTAAGAGTGCCAAGTATCATGTATCACGCATGCGCCTCTTAAGAGCATCACTCTTGCCCGGCGGAATTGTGGGTAATCGTCTCCCCTGCTGGGTCTTGTCTCGTCTCTTACTTGTATAATCAACATCTCCCTCTCTGTTTCAATGTCTCTTATATGTGCACGCACACGCACACATTCTCTCACCTTTTCACCCACATCTCAACTACACACAGATTAATACACATCAGATCAGTTCTGTGATTTCATCATCAGTAATGATTTGTTCCTGATCTCATCAGTCCAATCACGTCCTATTGTTACTTTACTGTTCGGATGTCATTTGATTTATATTTTAATATATTTTAACAGTTCATGTATATAAAGCGTCCTCGAATCATTAGTTTGAAGCATCTGTTGTGTAAGTAGGGGTTAGATGTGTGTCGTGCCTGCTCTGTGTGTGTGTGTGTGTGTGTGTGTGTGTGTGTGTGTGTGTGTGTGTGTGTGTGTGTATGTGTGTGTGTTGTAGTAAGCAATGTGATGGTGTGTGTTTCTTCCTCAGTACCTGGACAGAATAGGACAGCTGTTCTTTGGCGTTCCACCCAAACAGTCCTCGTCATACGGTGGTCTACTAGGTACATCCTCTAACTGGCTGCTTATTTGAGATGATTGACAGCTGCATGCATCTTCTGAAATATTATCATTATGACCTCGAAGCCCCGCCCCTTCATCCACATCTATGTTGTTACCGTACACGAGTCATGCAGCCGTTCTTTAACCAGTGAGTCGTTGTGGGTTTCTGTCTCCTCCTCCTGCAGGGAATCTGTTGAACAGTCTAATGGGCTCGGGCGAGGAAGAGGAGGGTGAGGAGGTTCATGAGGACAGCAGCCCCATCGAGCTGGACTGAAGGCCGCACGCCTGCACCCGCACCCCCCGAGTCAGAGAACACACACACCGAACTGAACCAGACTCCACCTGACCCTTATTTTCTTTCACCACGTGTCCTGGAATAAGTAGCTGCAGGGGTTTTATTTTATTTTATTTTTTTTATTTAGCTCCTTTTTTGTTTTAGTTTTCAGGAGAGCTGATTGAGGCAACTTCTGGACTCCTGCGACAGAACCCTCAGAAATCTCAGCAGCAGCAGCCGCAGCAGCGCTCCATGAGAATAAACTAATGAATAAATAAACTGCGTGAACAGGGAGAACATCTGACGTGTAGTCACAGCAACCAGAACACCAGTGGTGATTGATTTATTACTTAGTGATGCATCGATACGGAGACGTGTGTGTGTGTGTGAGGGAGACGCGAGTGTAGTGGCCGGAGGTTCTGCAGTAATGAGCAGTAACGATCAAAATGCTGAAAAACAATCTGCTACAGCGTCCTCCTTTAACTGCAACGTGGTTACAGTGCTGAAACTGTTCAGGAAAGAAGTGTGGTGTGTATCGGTGTTAAAGTGGCTTGACTGTGTGTGTGTGTGTGTGTGTGTGTGTGTGTGTGTGTGTGTGAGAGAGTGAGAGCGAGAGCAGCTCCCTTCAGTGAAAAAAAAAATTATGAATCAAGTTTTTAAAAATGTAAATTGCATTAATTATAGAGATGAAGCGCCTCGATGGTTCAGAGATCAGACTCGACTGGTGTTCATTGGGAGGGGGTGTGGCCTGTGATCAGCTGACTCATTACACACACACACACACACACACACACACACACTCACCTGTCTCACAACACCGCCCGCACTCATAAAATCCGGCGCTGATCACTGGAGCAGTAAAGCAGTAAATGACCTCTGATCCACGTCCCTCCTGCTGTATACGTGACCCAAAACCTCCCGGTGCACCAGGCGTCCACGCTGAGCTCTTACCCGTCACAGGCTGCGTCTCAGATCGAATCCCATCACATGTCTATTACAAATACCTACTGATCCAGACTTTAAAATAACTCTGCAGATCGTTAGTCCTTATAGTTTGAAACACGATCCTAATTAGTTGATTTCAGTTGTACAGACAGTGAGAGGTGGAGCTCTGCTGCCCCCACTGGTCAGGAGGGGATAGTGGAATTCCACGTGGTTTGTACAGCAGCTCAAAGTGGGAGTCGTGTCAGTGTGCGAGGATGAGATGATCAGAACCGAAACATCTGCACTGTTTGGAAAATGTGTTCTCGATGCATCACTAATTAATGTTCTGTATACAATTAAAGTATGAGGAATGATCACAATCGTGTGTGTGTGTGTGAGTGGGATCTTAAGATTTATTATTATTAAAGTGTGTTGTAAAGAGTGTGAAGCAGATGCTTTGACTTTTGCTAAAGCTCTGTAAATAAAAGGACGGGGGTGAGACGTTCCCTTCACTCGTTCCTCTTTAACTCAGCGAAAAGAGAACCGAGTCCCAGGTCAGACGTTTACACCGAAAACTTTCATCTCTTCTGAAGCACGAAGTGAAGAACCGACACGGAACCGGGGTTTAATACAGCAGGAACAGAAAAAAGATCACAAATACAATCTAGAAACATTTAAAACATGAAAAAGGTTTATTAGAGAAACGGCCGTGAGTGTGTAGTGATGTTGAGCTACAGGTGATTATGAGGAGAATACTAATTATTACTAATCAACTATAAACTCACAACATTCTCCAGAAACACACACACACACACACCGTGACATCACATGCTGGATTAAGAGCTCGACCAATCAGGTGTCAGGAGTGTGTGAGCCTCGCCGTCTGTGCCAGGTTTTCACGAGGTTTGTGTAATCGGTGTGTGCTGCGCCGGCGTGGTCCGAGTGAGAGGGGTGAAGGGGAGTGAAGCTGTGACACACACACACACACACACACACACACACACGAGGAGCAGGAGCAGTGCAGAGGTTCAGGCTCGCGACTGCAGGGAGAGTCGCAGGAGCATGTCGGAGAGGTGAGCCGTGTCGGGCTGCTGGGCCTGATGCTTGATGTGCTCCAGGGTGCGCACCTACCACACACACACACACACACACTGTCACTTACTAAACACAGCACATTATCTGGATCTGGTGGGTTCTGTTATGAAAACACTCATTTTACAAAAATAACAATGTGTGTGTGTGTGTGTGTCTAACCGAGGTGCGCGTGTCGCAGTAGCCGTTCTTGTGGCTCAGGTTCCACAGGTTAACGGTGAGTTGGTTGAGTTTGTTGTTGCGCAGATCTCCGTGAGCCAACAAGCAGCTGAACAGAGAGAAAGCCAGAGGCCCCTGCCGGCGCGCTCCCTGTAACACACACACACACGGCTTTACAATGCCTACAGTTTTTTTTTATATTTTCTCTAAAGCCTCTGTGTGTGTGTGTGTCTCCGACCTCGTCCTGGCTCAGAGTCTTCAGGTAGTCCAGCACTTGTCCGATCAGCGTCTCACACACACGGCTGATCTCCGCTATGAACTTGGGGTCGCCACCGTACAGCGTCTCGTTCGACTCCACTGGAGAGGAGACAGGGTGAGGATGAGACCGTCACTGGGCAGACGTCTCTGTGTGTGTGTGTGTGTGTGTGTGTGTGTACCTTTAGGAATGGTGTAGAGGTAGCTCTCCTGACTCATGGCAGCCAGCAGCGGTAACGCACTGATGTACACGCGCACTTTAGCGTCGCTGTTGTCCTCCCACGTGTAGTCCTGCACCATGTTCAACAGCCCTCTCACCAGGTACAACACACCCTGCTCAGGGTGGTCCTGCAACACACACACACACACACACACACACACACACAATTATTAACATTATGAATAAGATGAATGGGAGGATATCTCTTCAGGGGGCGGGGCTGAGATTACCGGCACCACCAGCAGCGTGGAGAGGAAGTTACTGATGAAGTCGAGGAGGAAGGGCTCAGAGGAGCGCTGTTTACCCTCCACCATAATGACACGGGGCACCTCAGGCAAAATGCCGACCGCGGCCTTCAGGAAGGAATCAGCTGAGAGACGGAGAGAGAGAGAGTGAGTGAGTGAAAGAGACAGAAAGTGAGAGAGAGAGAAACTGAGAGAAAGACAGAGAGTGAAAGAAAGAAAGTGAGAGAGAGTGGGACAGAGAGAGAGACACACACACACACAGAGTGAGAGAGACAGACAGAGAGAGTGAGTGAGTGAGAGAGAAAGAAAGACACGGAGAGACATAGAGAGAGACAGAGAGTGAGAGAAAGACAGAGAGAGTGAGTGAGAGACAGAAAGTGAGAGAGAGAGAGAGATATTTAATATTTTTTATTCTATATAAATCAGAAACTAGATTAAAACTCGTCCTTTTCTCGACAGCAGATCTACATGTACACTCAGTCTTCTGCTGTGGATCAGGATCTGTCCCGCGCGTCTGAGCGACGGGTGTTAGCGAGATGTCCTCACCCTGGGACAGGCACTGATTGGCCAGAGCCACCTGTCCTGACAGCAGGTAAAGATGGAGACGGCTGAAGATGCTGCTGAGAGACGGAATGGTGATGAAGCTGTACGCTGCACACGCCTGCAACATCAAACACAAACACCACGACTCCATCAGTCACACACAAGTCCTGAGCACTGACGAGCTCTCACGCTGGAACGCTAGCATGTTTAAAGGCGAGACCGACCCGGACGAACGCCGCCGTTTTGCGCGAGTGATTCCCGCCCATGACTCGTCTGGTCTCCAGGGCTAAATGATTCACCGTCTGAGGGAAAACAGAAAAATAAAACGGATTAAAGAACAAAGGTCCGACGGCATCTCTGCTCAGGAAGGAGACAGAGCAGAGAGAGAACACGAGTGTGTGTGTGTGTGTGTGTGTGTGTGTGTACGGTACATGACACGCATTAATCAGAGTGTAAAAGAACTCACATGAACCAGCTGAATGATGACCGGCTCCAGGTTACAAAAGGTCGCTCTGGCCTCCACGCAGAAACTCAGCTGCTGCTCAAAGTCTCGGCCAAAAGATACCTGAGCACAGACACAACACCCGAGTCCAGACTAAACACCTGAGTCCAGACACAACACCTGAGCACAGACTAAACACCTGAGTCCAGACTAAACACCCGAGTCCAGACTAAACACCCGAGTCCGGGCTAAACACCCGAGTCCAGACACAACACCCGAGTCCAGACACAACACCCGAGTCCAGACTAAACACCTGAGTCCAGACACAACACCTGAGTCCAGACTAAACACCCAAGTCCAGACTAAACACCTGAGTCCAGACACAACACCTGAGTCCAGACTAAACACCCAAGTCCAGACTAAACACCTGAGTCCAGACACAACACCTGAGTCCAGACTAAACACCCAAGTCCAGACTGAACACCCGAGTCCGGGCTGAACACCCGAGTCCAGACTAAACACCCGAGTCCAGACTAAACACCCGAGTCCGGACTAAACACCCGAGTCCGGACTAAACACCCGAGTCCGGACAGACAGACAGTTAATCAATAACTCAGTCAGTCAGTGGATCAGATCGAGTTTTGATCACTAAAATAATTTAACAAACTTGTATAATTCTTTTGATTGTGTGAAGCTGCTTTGCAACAACGTCAATTGTTAAAAGCTCTATACAAATAAAATTGAATTGAATTAAATAAAGACTTTATTTGTATGAATCTGCTCAGGACAGTGATGGACTCTTCTAGAGGAACAGGAGGACTGACCATGCGGATGAAGCCGTTGATCAGCAGAGCTAGAGCTCTTTTCTCGTCCTCCACTGTGAGTGCACTGAGGAAACACACACACACACACACACATTACAGTCAGTAACAGATATAACTGTGTACAGTAAAGCAGTACGCTATAGTCGTGTAGATTACATTAATAATGTTACTGTAACTCACAGACATGTGCAGACAACTTTTTGTTTAAAAGTATTTATCACGGCTAACATCAAACAACATCTGGACAATATTTTTTATTAACTCTAAATTCCTAAAAAATGAACACAGACTTAAATTATTGGCGAAAATGTCTATCACATGATTGAATCTGTTTCACACGTGTGACCTGGTAATGACACGCAGGTGTGTGTGTGTGTGTGTGTGTGTGTGACAGAGGATTTATCAGAGCTCTCACTTGACCGAGTCGTGCATGGTCTTACAGACGTGGAGCAGAGCGTTGAGGATGACCGGGTCACGAGTCGGCTCCTGCTGATGTCTAAAGAGGAAGTGATAACAAAAACCCATCAAGACCAGTATACAACCAAACCCCCCCACACATACCCCCCCCCCTTCCCCCAGTGTGTCAGCAGGCATGGCCTTTTAAAAGCTCTAGACTACATTCGTTTTAAGAGTCGATCCACGTTTAAAATGAAAACTTGCTTGATGAAGACGTCCATGATGGATTTACAAACTTCCACTCTCACACTGTCTTTTTGGAACATGTCCAAGAAGGGTAGGAACTTCTCCTGGAGAGACAGAGGACGAAAATGTGTTAAAGAATTCATCACCTAGAAACACGATCGTTCAGGAGCAGAGTGCGGAGCGCTCACCATGGAGAAGAGGACGGAGAAGTTGTGAAAGTAGGTGAGGATCTTCTTCATCACTGACTGCAACTACAAAACGACTCAGAATCAGCATCATCATCATCATGTTGATGTAGTGTGGATTTAGCACATGTATCGGTAGTGTAGATGTGGCTGTAGTGTAGATGCGGCTGTAGTGTGGATGTAGCACAGGTATCGGTAGTGTAGATGCGGCTGTAGTGT